>NQII01007757.1:60427-84886 GCA_002778355.1 Clitarchus hookeri | reverse complement strand
CAAAATATCATGTAGTAAATATGATTGGCAACAGCACAAAATAATTTTGTCATCAAAGTACCATAAAGAAATATCATGGATAGCTATTCATTATGTAGTTTTATTCTATGAATTCTAAGGCAAAATCCAAAATATCAGAAAACTATAAGTTAAATATTATTCGCAGAAAAACAGAGTCCTATTTCAAGTAAATTGCTTTGTAGTATTTTTTTTTTTTAGCATTTGGCCTAAAATGAAATCTTTCCGTTATATAAAAAATTTTAAATTTACCTAGAACAATATTTGTAGTACTATTGCTTTGAAAATACGGTGGAAGTAATTTTATTTTGATTTTGTAATATAACTGCGTTTTTATCCATTTTACTATGCAAAACAATAAAACATTCTGAGAACATAGAAAATAATTTAGACGTTTGAATGCTTTTAAGGCTTCCATGGCTGTTGGTAGGTACGTAAAGACATATAAATATACACTGAAGAGCCAAAAAAACTGGAACACCTGCCTAATGTTGTGTAGATCCCCGGCGAGCACGCAGAAGTGCCACAAGACGACGTGGCATGGACTCGACTAACGTTTGAAGGTATGGAGGAGGCATTTCACACCATGAATCCTGCAGGGCAGTACACAAATTCATAGGAGTGCGAGGCGGTGAAGATCTCTTCTGAACGCACGTTGCAAGGCATTCCAGATATGTTCAATAATGTTCATGTCTGCTGATTAAGTTAGCCAATGTAAGTGTCTAAAGTCAGAAGAGTGTTCTTGGAGCCACTCGGTAGCAACTCTCGGTGTGTGGGGTGTCGCATTGTCCTGCTGGAATTGTCCACGTCCGTCGGAATGCACAATGAACATGAATGGGTGCAGGCGATCGGACAGGATGCTTACGTATCTGTCACCTGTCAGAGTCGTATCAAGACGTATCAGGGGTCCCATTTCACGCCAACTGCACACGCCCCATACCATGACAGAGCCTCCACCAGCTTGAACAGTCCCCTGTTGACATGTAGGGTCCATGGATTCATAAGGATGTCTCCATACCCGTACACGTCCATCCGTACGATACAATTGGAAACGAGACTCATCAGACCAGGCAACATATTTCCAGTCATCAACAGTCCAATGGCGGTATTGGGGGGCCCAGGCGAGGCATAAAGCTTTGTGTCGTGCAGTCAACAACGGTACACGAGTGAACCTTCGGCTCCGGAAGCCTATATCAATGATGGTCCGTTGAATAGTTCGCACGCTGGCACTTGTTGATGCCCCAGCATTGAAATCTGCCCCAATTTGAGAAAGGGTTGCACGTCTGTCACGTTAAATGATTCTCGTCAGTCGTCGTTTGTCCTGTTCGTTCACGATCTTTTTCCGGCCACAGCGCTGTCGAAGATTTGATGTTTTACCGGATTCCCGATATTCACGGCACACACGTGAAATGGTCGTACGCGAAAATTCAAATTTCATCGCTACCTCGGAGATGCCATGTCCCATCTCTCGTGCGCCGACTATAAAGCCACGTTCAAACTCGCTTAAATCTTGATAACCTGCCATTGTAGCAGCAGTAACCGATCTAGCAACTTTGTCCGACTCTTGTTTTCTTATATAGGCGCTGCCGACCGCAATGCGTTACTCTGATTGGTTCCATAACTCTGTTTTTTGCATACGCACGTCTTTACCAGTTTTTTTTGGCTCTCCAGTGTAATACAAAGACATACTCAAGTAATAAATATAATCATAATAATACCCGCAAACCAATATCGTAAAGTTTGCACCTCGAAAACGTTTCATAGCAAATTTAGTTTCCTAATGGAGTTTAAAATACTTTGAGGTTATTTTTCTTGCCAATTTAAATGAACAAATTAAGACGCATACCTTCAGGAATTCACCCAAGATAGGCCAATTCCTTATACTTATGCAAGGGCAGAAATAACTGGCGCCAGTGTGGGTACGTTCAAGTTTGCGACCTCCCTAAGACTGTCGAAATAATCCCTCAAGACGAATTACGTAATTTCACTATCGTATTGCTTAAAATCGATTTTTGAACATTTGGTATAATTATAATAGAGGGAAATCAAAATTACAACATGCTACAGAAACGATATGTATGGACTGCAAATTGTGCACAAAAATATTCCTACATCGGCTAACATTTTAGACACGGTTTAAAAAAAATGTTGCTTTTAATAATAGTAATTGGAAAATAATCAGAAAGTTAAGAATAATTTTTTAAGTTTTTAAACAATAAATGTTTAGTCAAAACGTGAAATGTTTTATTTGAGTTTTAAAGTCACCACAGTTAGTGCCCAATTTGCTAATTAATTTTAAAGACACTAATTATCTTGGGTTTTTGTGAAAAATAATGCAGGAAAAATATTTGCCGTCAGAGCTATCGAGCAAGCTGGACAGATAACATTTAACAGTTTTTTTAATAAACACTAATCCTGTCACTGTCTTTCGCTTGGCTTAATTACTGCGTGCAAGCTGTCCCGTTGTAGACAAAGGGCCATATGCATAGTTGTAATGTAAGTAGTACAATTGAAGCGAAACTAAATTTAATAGTAAAAATTTTAATAATTTTGTATGCAAAAGGTTTAGTCAATTTTCAGCTGCCCATACAATGTTTAAAAAGTTTGTATTTCAAGTGACGAGCTTTGACTTTAACAGATACAAATATTAACTATTTATTCTGCCCTATAAGCTTATAGGATGCTAGCGCTAGACATGATGTGCACCGAGCATTCACGAACTGACCCGAGCTGAAATACCTGCCTATACTTTATCTATCCATCCCAAGGTGGCAGCGGAGCACTGTTGCCACACATACGACAATAGTCGTACACATACTACTATTTTTATGAGTCTTATACGTACCACTGGACATAGGGCCGTACACATGTTGGCCCAACTGTATTCAAATTTATTCCACTATTAAGAAACATATATATAAATTAAAATTTTCAAGTGTTTAATTTACTCTAAATATACTTGAAGCATTATCGTATCCCAAATACAAATAAAAATTTAACATCATAATGTAATCTATTTATGCGATATAACATTATTCACGAAGAGACAATCGGTTGTACATCAGTAGTTCGAAAACTTATTTTGAGATGTAAACAAACAGCATTGCTGTGCAGAAAATAATAATTTTTTTTAATTTAAAATTTTTTGTATACACTATTTATTAGTGTGTATGACTGTTTACTTCAGCATAAAACTATTAGCCAGATGTTGATCCGACTTCTCGAATGTTGTCAGCTGGAAACCCTGCAGCAGAGGCAAACTTTGTCAGGGACACAGTCAGTTCCATTGGTTGGCTAGTCGGTTCACACTGATTGCAGCAAAAAATAATTATGTCCGGATTTTCTAATTTTCAAGGTCGAACGTAGTAGTTTAAAATTATTACTTGCACCTTGAAATGCTATGTAACATTAACGCAAAACGCATGAGCATGCAGTTTGGAATTATTTTTATTGGTTTTGTTTCGGGGATTAAAACGTACCAAGAAACCAGTGTTCCGCCCTCCAATAGCGTTTAAAATAGTAAAAAAATGTCTTTGGCATTGAGCATTCGTAAACATGTTTGTTGTAGCAATAGAGAGTTAACAAAATAGCTGCCAAGAAAGGAATTGTTCGATTCTGTGGTCATTTTTAAAGTAGTTGTGTAATTCAAAGTATTGATAAATCCGGTTTATATACATATTTAGTTAAATATAGACTCTATTGAGAAGAACAAAGTCTACCTATTTATGTACGTTCTAACAGAAAACAAATCAAAACAATTTTATTTTATGAGAAATGCGATCATCAATAGTGCAAAACTGAGAAAATCCACTACGCATGCAACACCAGTGCTACCTAGGGGACATAAAAGTTATCTGCCAAACTNAGTGCAAAACTGAGAAAATCCACTACGCATGCAACACCAGTGCTACCTAGGGGACATAAAAGTTATCTGCCAAACTACTATTAGCGAGTATCCCAACCTGAGTAGAGTAAACCAGTGTCGACGCCTGTGTCACGTGCCCGTAGCGCACTCTGCGGTCACGTGCAACCACATTCCTCCTCGCATTCGTGTCGGTAATCCTTGTGTGCTCGTGCGAGATATTGCCGGGGTCCCTCAAACCCCCTGCTCGAAGGGGCATGCTTCTTGATTCCACCTCGCTACCCCTTTAACCGCGCCTTCGGGGTGCAAAACACGAATCCCTGAGGGGAAACATCTTCCGGTTGGCGCGCACGACCGTCGGGGGGATGCTCGCCCGGGAGGGGGCTCGCCGCGTCAAAGGGGGTGGCTCCAACCCTCTGCGACTGTTGCCCGTAGATCTCTGTCGCACCACTTCAACCACGCGATTCGGAAGTTCGGAAGTCAGCCCCTGCAGATATTCTCCCCNCCCGTAGATCTCTGTCGCACCACTTCAACCACGCGATTCGGAAGTTCGGAAGTCAGCCCCTGCAGATATTCTCCCCACACCCAATTCGTCCTCACGACTTTCTCCCCGACTTGCGTATGTCCCGGTGGCTTGTGGTGAACTGTTGCAAGGTAAGCTGGCGTTAGCTCTGTGCTGTACCCTGTTGCTTGTTAGTTTCCCACGACTAAAACGTAGCTCGGCAGCGGACGCCACAGGACGCGTGTAATGGGCCCCTTGCTGCTCGCTTGNCCCGTAGATCTCTGTCGCACCACTTCAACCACGCGATTCGGAAGTTCGGAAGTCAGCCCCTGCAGATATTCTCCCCGCACCCAATTCGTCCTCACGACTTTCTCCCCGGCTTGCGTATGTCCCGGTGGCTTGTGGTGAACTGTTGCAAGGTAAGCTGGCGTTAGCTCTTTTGCTGTACCCTGTTGCTTGTTAGTTTCCCACGACTAAAACGTAGCTCGGCAGCGAACGCCACAGGACGCGTGTAATGGGCCCCTTTCTGCTCGCTTGTGAGAAGTCGGAATCCATTTATTTTCCCTATGCTCCACAGTGGTTATTAGTTCCTGCTACATGCACCGAGAATGTACAGTAGTGAGACAGCAGCAGCTTACCTTGTAACAAACAGTTCACCGCACGTCGTTGGTATCTCCCATCTCGTGAGTCCGTGCCATTCCTAAGGGTACGTACACAAAGGGAGCAGGTTTCCCGCTAGCAGGCTGCCAGCTTCAGGAAGTCCTTNCCGTGCCATTCCTAAGGGTACGTACACAAAGGGAGCAGGTTTCCCGCTAGCAGGCTGCCAGCTTCAGGAAGTCCTTGTGTTAGCAGGTGAAAGCGCACACAATGAAAGCAGGTGCAGGCTTTTCGGCGCTGGTACGCTTGCGCCGACCAGCCTACCGGGATTAGTAGGTAGTTCTTGTTCGCTGGTTACCGGGCGCAGGTTATCCGAAAGTGCTGTAGCGTGATAAAAAATAATGGTCATCGATCTTCTTATTATTGCTGTGTATAAAAGACGTCCAATTTGGGATAGGCGGGATAGTAGGGATACCAATCAAGTTGTTTTTCAGAAATGCTGGAAATAAATGAGCCAAGAAATGAATGTGGATGGTAAGTCAGTGCAATAAATTTATTTTTAATGTAAGTTTTGAACATGTTAAAACATAATTTGCCACTAGTTAGAGCCGCCTAATTTGATATCACGCACACGTAAAGGTCTACACACTTCTGTTTATGGATTGTACACCAAAGGATGGTTTGCAAAATATACTGTAAAAATATCCCTGACAGTTTTATCAGCATTTATAGGTCTTCCTGCAACATGCCTCAGGTGATGTCTTACAGCAGTAACTTCTACATCAGTGCGGTGCCTTTCAAAACCGTCTTTGTCCAGAATGGTGTCATGTAAAATACATATGCACTTAATGTTATCATCTGCCATTGTAATGTCAGTTTCGATGCATTTGGAAAGTAGTCGCCATTTAGCATATAGTATCCCAAAAGAACAATCGATAGATTTCCTAGCCCTATTCAACCGCTGTTTATTAAAGCATTCCTGTTGGATTGTCAAATTTTTCCTGTCGTTTGGTTTTAACAGGGTATTCTTTCGTCTCCTATAAACACAAATGAGGCCGTCATATTTGTCCCAGGAAGACGTGCAGGTTATGGAACGTCAAGTTGCCCATTACTAAGTAACTGGTTTAAGTCCGAGGCGTGAAATGTACCACAATCACTTTGTTTGCCATACCTACCAATGTCTACTGTAATAAATTTATAATTCGCGTCACATACACCTTGGAGAGCAATGGAAAAGTAATTCTTATAATTAAAAAAAACATTGAACCTGTATTATTCGGACATACAATACAGACATGTTTTTCATCGATAGCACCAACAGTGTTTGGAATGTTCCAAATCTTGAAATAGTCCTCGGCAACAATTGTCATACTTTCCTTTGTTGGCAGTGGCATGTATTCTGGCTGCAGAATATTCCATAGAACTGTTACTGTCTCGGCAATTATCTTCCCCAAGGTAGATGCTCCCATTCGGAAAGAGACTGATAGAGACTTGAACGCGGCTCCCGTTGATAAATACCTGCAACAAACATTACGGTAGTAAGTTGCAGTGTGTTTATATATGTAACAAGGCAGTTCCAGTGAACAAAATTGCTTCTCTATATTTCATGGATATTTTGCAACATTGTTTCACTGCACGAAATAGTATTATTGTGAATTTACGCAAACAATTGAAAAGTAAATGTAACAAGTATTTTTCTCATACGTAAGGGAATTTCTAAATTCAATCACTTTTCTCATAAGGTTCTAAAATGTCTTCATGCAACACAACTTTTTCTTGTAAAGCCAAATTAAATGTTTGTAACATACAAAATGCACAACTCTTTCGCCACTTGAACACAGTTATACAAGCACTGGTATAGGATTCGTTATTTTGTGTTTCAGAATATACCGCAATAAGAAAGTGGAAATATCTCAGGGATCAGCTCGCTGTAGAAGTGGAAAAAATTCCACCTTCACGCTCAGGGGACGGTGTAGGTTACGAACATGCGACCAAGTGGCCATATTTTCACTAGCTGCTCTTCGTAAAGGATATTGCTACAGCAAGACATAGTTCAGGCAATTTAAGCAAGGTAACACATGCAAATTCGAGGGAGAGTGCTGCTCCTACTCAACCAGCCGAATCGGATGANCCGTGCCATTCCTAAGGGTACGTACACAAAGGGAGCAGGTTTCCCGCTAGCAGGCTGCCAGCTTCAGGAAGTCCTTCTGTTAGCAGGTGCAAGCGCACACAATGAAAGCAGGTGCAGGCTTTTCGGCGCTGGTACGCTTGCGCCGACCAGCCTACCGGGATTAGTAGGTAGTTCTTGTTCGCTGGTTACCGGGCGCAGGTTATCCGAAAGTGCTGTAGCGTGATAAAAAATAATGGCCATCGATCTTCTTATTATTGCTGTGTATAAAAGATGTCCAATTTGGGATAGGCGGGATAGTTGGGATACCAATCAAGTTGTTTTTCAGAAATGCTGGAAATAAATGAGCCAAGAAATGAATGTGGAGGGTAAGTCAGTGCAATAAATTTATTTGTAATGTAAGTTTTGAACATGTTAAAACATAATTTGCCACTAGTTAGAGCCGCCTAATTTGATATCACGCACACGTAAAGGTCTACACACTTCTGTTTATGGATTGTACACCAAAGGATGGTTTGCAAAATATACTGTAAAAATATCCCTGACAGTTTTATCAGCATTTATAGGTCTTCCTGCAACATGCCTCAGGTGATGTCTTACAGCAGTAACTTCTACATCAGTGCGGTGCCTTTCAAAACCGTCTTTGTCCAGAATGGTGTCATGTAAAATACATNGACAGCAGTAACTTCTACATCAGTGCGGTGCCTTTCAAAACCGTCTTTGTCCAGAATGGTGTCATGTAAAATACATATGCACTTAATGTTATCATCTGCCATTGTAATGTCAGTTTCGATGCATTTGGAAAGTAGTCGCCATTTAGCATATANATGCACTTAATGTTATCATCTGCCATTGTAATGTCAGTTTCGATGCATTTGGAAAGTAGTCGCCATTTAGCATATAATATCCCAAAAGAACATTCGATAGATTTCCTAGCCCTATTCAACCGCTGTTTATTAAAGCATTCCTGTTGGATTGTCAAATTTTTCCTGTCGTTTGGTTTTAACAGGAACGGAAGGAGAGGGTATTCTTTCGTCTCCTATAAACACAAATGAGGCCGTCATATTTGTTCCAGAAAGACGTGCAGGTTATGGAACGTCAAGTTGCCCATCACTAAGTAACTGGTTTAAGTCCGAGGCGTGAAATGTACCACAATCACTTTGTTTGCCATACCTACCAATGTCTACTGTAATAAATTTATAATTCGCGTCACATACACCTTGGAGAGCAATGGAAAAGTAATTCTTATAATTAAAAAAAACATTGAACCTGTATTATTCGGACATACAATACAGACATGTTTTTCATCGATAGCACCAACAGTGTTAGGAATGTTCCAAATCTTGAAATAGTCCTCGGCAACAATTGTCATACTTTCCTTTGTTGGCAGTGGCATGTATTCTGGCTGCAGAATATTCCATAGAACTGTTACTGTCTCGGCAATTATCTTCCCCAAGGTAGATGCTCCCATTCGGAAAGAGACTGATAGAGACTTGAACGCGGCTCCCGTTGATAAATACCTGCAACAAACATTACGGTAGTAAGTTGCAGTGTGTTTATATATGTAACAAGGCAGTTCCAGTGAACAAAATTGCTTCTCTCTATTTCATGGATATTTTGCAACATTGTTTCACTGCACGAAATAGTATTATTGTGATTTTACGCAAACAATTGAAAGTAAAGGTAACAAGTATTTTTCCCATATGTAAGGGAATTTTTAAATCCAATCACTTTTCTTATAAGGTTCTAAAATGTCTTCATGCAACACAACGTTTTCTTGTAAAGCCAAATTAAATGTTTGTAACATACAAAATGCACAAATCTTTCGCAACTTGAACGCAGTTATACAAGTACTGGTATAGGATTCGTTATTTTGTGTTTCAGAATATACCGCAAGAAGAAAGTGGAAATATCTCAGGGATCAGCTCTCTGTAGAAGTGGGAAAAATTCCACCTTCACGCTTAGGGGATGGTGTAGGTTCCGAACATGCGACAAAGTGGCCATATTTTCAGTCGCTGCTCTTCCTAAAGGATATTGCTACAGCAAGACATAGTTTAGGCAATTTAAGCAAGGTAACACATGCAAATTCGAGGGAGAGTGCTGCTCCTACTCAACCAGCCGAATCGGATGACACTTCGCTTCCTAGCTCCGAAACCCCACCGATCTCTGACAAAGGGGACAATGGAGAGGTTGTTGACCTCGAGATAGGAGACTGCTTGCAAATGGATAACGATGACAATACTGCCACACATTCTGCAACTCCACCTGCGACTTCATCTGCACCAACAAGGAAAAGGAAGCGTACAGTTACGGACAAATTTAATGAGTGTTTGTTAGATCTGGAAAAGCAAAAGGTGCAATTCCTTCAAGAAAAAGCATCACGGCATCCATCATGATTACGAAGACCTTCTGTTTTTTTTTTGAGAGTTTACTTCCCCATGTCAGGAAAATACCGGACTCACGTAAGTTGTCATATCGGAATAAGGTGCAAGAACTCGTATAACAATTCGTATGTCACCGTGATTGTTTCTCATCTTTGGACTGTTCATCTGCTAGTGTCTCCGAGCCCACCACGCAGGAATTTACTACACCTGCTCTGGAGCTTTCTTCATCAGATGAGAACGTTACTCATGGTATTGTGCCAACAACACATACCACAGGCTTCAATACATTTTAACACCTTTCTGTACAACATACTTTCATACTTACGTAGAAAAATTATGGTTTAATAGTAATAGAGGCACGTGGATAGGATCTATTGATTAACATTTAAGACAATATACCGTACTTTATGACATGGAGTACACCAACAAATACGTATTATTACTATTACGCATGTATCACAAACCTTGTATTTGCTGTATTGTTAAACATGGAATTAACATTTTCAATAAATATAAATTACCTTACTGTGATAACAAGCCTTTCTTCTGGTAGAATAGGTTGTGTGTGCCAATTNTACATTTTAACACCTTTCTGTACAACATACTTTCATACTTACGTAGAAAAATTATGGTTTAATAGTAATAGAGGCATGTGGATAGGATCTATTGATTAACATTTAAGACAATATACCGTACTTTATGACATGGAGTACACCAACAAATACGCATTATTACTATTACGCATGTATCACAAACCTTGTATTTGCTGTATTGTTAAACATGGAATGAATATTTTCAATAAATATAAATTACCTTACTGTGATAACAAGCCTTTCTTCTGGTAGAATAGGTTGTGTGTGCCAATTACACCATGTCTTCGTCAAGCGATAAGCAACTTTTCTTAATATGTAATCGAAAGTCTTACACGACATTCTCATATACTGGGGAAATCTTTCCTTGTGGTTTTTCAGTTCACTAAATAAATTACGATATTCGCCATAATGATTCCTGCTCATATTTATTGGATGCACTCCAGTTCTCTTTCTTTGTACTTTAACGTTACACTGTCCAGATGGAAAAAATTCTTCATTTGACAAAGAACTGCACAACTGTCTCCCAAGGCTTCTGTTGCGTACTGGCGGGTTTGTCTGCCTGCTTTGCCTGCGTCTTCTGTGTGCTGCTCTCGCACCGACTTCCCGCGCGGGTCGGCGCCGGCAGCCTGCTAGCGGGAAACCTGCTTCCTTTGTGTACCTACCCCAAGCCTAGGTTTTCTTTTTTAAACTTATTTATTTTAAGAGAAGAAAAAGGCCATCAGTTTATAATACGATGGAAAATTAAGTTTGAATTTTTGATGCACGACTAAGCAAACTGGACTCCAAAATACTCAACATCAACTCGGTTTTGTCAGAATTAGTTGGGCTCGGATCATTAGGAGCTTAACTTCCTCGTGACAGCCGTCGAAGATCATTTATTGCCCTTGTAGCAGTCTGTAGTGCACACAAAAACTCTAGTTTTTGAGTAATTATGACAGTGATTTCCCTAACGGACGGGAAGATAAATATTGTATGTTTACCACATTTAAAACTCATATCTTCTAGTGACTCAAAACTGCCATGATAAGCGTCCTTTACGCTGTTAACATATGCTACTTTTTTATTACAATATTCCTTATTTAAAATATACTATAGGCCTATAAATATGTAATAAACTAGCTAACCGGCCCGGCTTCGCCCGGGTACAATTGAGTTTTACAGTGATACACTAATAAATAAATTGGGAAAAGATTATTCATTTATGTGAAAACAGAATTATAAAATTATACTATGTTGGCCTTGGTTTTTAACTCATTACGGCAACCCGAAAGGAAAGAAATTTTTTTTACCCTATAGTCAAGAAGTAGGGTATTGTTTTTGGAAAGTATCTATGCAACTATCGCGTAGTTACCACATTTCCGCTTTCCAGCGTCAATGTATGAAAAAAAAAACGCTAGTTTCATCAAGTTGTAGCTTTATAAATAAGTGTACCTAGGTACAACTTATTGCGCTTGCCTGAGGGATCTTAATCGATCACCAAAGTTAAGCAACGTTCACAGAGGCACACATTTCGATGGGTGACCGTTTAGTAGCATAACATCTGAGCGCTTTAGGGCTTCGGAGGGCACGTTAAATATTATGTCCTGGTTGTTATTGGTTGATAGCAGTCGTTAAGCCATTTCTGAGGTCCTTGGGCAGCCTGATAAATTTTGAAACCACAGCGAAAAAATATTTCGGTCGCATTCCCAGCCGTTGCAGAATTACGTATTGTTGTTATTCCACTGGACCCGTAAAATTTACCGAGATAAAAAGTATCATATGTCCTATTCCAGGACCTAAAGTACCTACATACCAAATTTTATCAAAATCCGTTCAGCCGTTATGGAGCTGAGTGGCAACAAACATACACACACACACAAAAAAACTTCCGCATTTACAATATTAGTAGGATATAGAAAAATAAATGTTCAATTTATCTGTACTGTATTAATATNAAAAAAACTTCCGCATTTACAATATTAGTAGGATATAGAAAAATAAATGTTCAATTTATCTGTACTGTATTAATATAAGAACATTAAGAATATTATTTATAGCATAAATTAGCACGTTTGTGAATTAATTTTACGCAGGTAACAAAATAAAAGTATAGTTTTTGCTACAATAAAATGACCCGTGAATCATTAAATGAAATTTATGAAATAACTTTTCAGTTTTCAATATTAAATATCTCACAATGTGAATTTCGCCGTATAATATTGTGGTAATATTTATAATATTCTGAGTATAGGAAGAAATACTCTACAATTACTCTGGTGGGAAAAAGTGGGTACATGTTTGATAAGGGAGAGGGGGAAGAAGATTAGCTGATTTCTGAGATTTGGTAGGCGCCAAATTGCCAAATTTTTTATTTTGATGCGATATTTTACGGTTTCGTAATGTTATGTCAATAAATACTGGATAAAATAACATGAATGAAAAACATTTATTAAAGCTATTTTTAAGGGTATTTATAATCCTTAAATATTGTGCCCAACAAATTTGAAAGAAAAAAAAAACGTATGTTATAGTGTGTTTTTTTTAGTTATAGGAACGCAATGGAGCTGTTTCTAAGAAATACGACGCTTTCTCCGCCTCAGATTAGAATTTAAGTAACATAAACAGCTATTTTGAAATATAGAGAGAGGTACTGTTTATGTGCTATTTTGAAATTAACGTGAAAAACATATANACATAAACAGCTATTTTGAAATATAGAGAGAGGTACTGTTTATGTGCTATTTTGAAATTAACGTGAAAAACATATACATTTTAAAGTTTTAAGTCTTTCAAATGCCTTTCGTAAAAGACTTTTCCATTTTTTTTTTTTTTTGCATTTCAATTCGATTGATATTTCACATATAACAAAAATGTAACTTATACTAAAAATATATTACTTATTTTTGTCATTCGAACGCTCTTAAAAACGAGGTGTTTAGCGCATATGGAGTAGAGATAGATGCTCATGNACATAAACAGCTATTTTGAAATATAGAGAGAGGTACTGTTTATGTGCTATTTTGAAATTAACGTGAAAAACATATAAATTTTAAAGTTTTAAGTCTTTCAAATGCCTTTCGTAAAAGACTTTTCCATTTTTTTTTTTTTGCATTTCAATTCGATTGATATTTCACATATAACAAAAATGTAACTTATACTAAAAATATATAACTTATTTTTGTCATTCGAACGCTCTTAAAAACGAGGTGTTTAGCGCCTATGGAGTAGAGATATGCTCATGAGGAAGGGGCGGGGTGTTGGAGTAGCCAGCTAAGGTCCGCCGGCTAAGGACAACGTCTGCTATGTTACCCACATGCAACGATGGCCCCGGAGGACGCCGGGAATTGCCTTGGTGTAAGGCTGATGCACTAGACACGAAAGAGACTGTGAAAGAGAAACAGTGAGACNAGGACGCCGGGAATTGCCTTGGTGTAAGGCTGATGCACTAGACACGAAAGAGACTGTGAAAGAGAAACAGTGAGACAGAAACGTACTTACAGCTATGACAAGGTCTCTTCAAGTCACACGCGTATACAGCTTGATACACAATGAGTTACCTTCAACCACAGGTCTTATTCCTTAGGTCATTTGGAGCATAATAAGTCATAAGCGTGGGTTATATTTCCAATGTTTACAGAGCAGTTCGAAAATTTTAAGTTAAGAAAACACTAGTAACCCCTGAAAAAAANCGGAAACGTATGTAAGCTATGTCAAGGTATCTTCAAGTCACACGTGTATACAGCTTGATACACAATGAGTTACCTTCAACCACAGGTCTTATTCCTTAGGTCATTTGGAGCATAATAAGTCCTAAGCGTGGGTTATATTTCCAATGTTTACAGAGCAGTTCGAAAATTTTAAGTTAAGAAAACACTAGTAACCCCTGAAAAAAAAAATCAGACCTTATTGTTTAAAGTAGAGCAGCAAACATAATATCGCTGTATACTTCTGTGGATAACGTACGTGGCATTGTAATACGATTACATCACACAACCAAAGGCTACAACCACAATAAAGACACAAGAACGCGCCGTGTTCACGCCCTTACTCAGTGAAAAGACAGTTACATGATGGCCAAGGTTACGCACTGTTCACAGCAATATTCAACCGGGCAGCAACATGTCACGAGCTGTTCGCTGTAATGCCTTTCCAATTTATAACATAAATATTATATAATGTGATATAATATGTATATAATTGATAATTATTGCAACTAGAATCCACGTTTATATTATATAATTGGCTCCAAATGACTTAAGGAGAAGGCCCTGTAAGTTGCGGTAACTCCTCCTGAATCATTCTGTACATAGGAAAATTTTCAGGTTTTTAAGATTAATACTTAAACACTTTGTTGGCGGAAACAAGAAAGGGCATCAAAAACCGCAATAAAGAGCAGGCACATGCAACTAAGAAAATTCCAGAGACGCTGCAGCTTTCATGGTCGAAAACACGTTTGTTTACGAAAGTACAATATATTTTTATGAAAAACAAACTACGTTATTACTTCCAATCGTACAGTGCTAGTAAGCCTAGTCCCAAGTCTGCTGGAGATTTCCATCAAACTGTATGTGTACCGATACGATAAGCAGTAGAAGATACAACCTCTGCCCTTTGGCCTGTTGTCTTGGCAGGAAGGTCCTGTCGACCGAGATGGGGAGAGGAGGCTTGCTTGAGTCATCAAGGTGTGTTCAACAATACTTCATTTTGAGAGCTCTATAATTACGCATGTTAAAATGCTGCTCAAACTCATGTTTGGCCCATTGGCTCATTAGGCAATCGTCATTCTTCCACGTCTGTAGTACCCAGCTCATTTCCAAGCCCGCGTGGCTTGAATTTGATCGAAAAAGGGATTCTTATGTCTGAAATGTAGAAGACACTATCGCGGTGAATTTTTTTCCTGAAGGAATCCCGTTCCATCTCCTGTCTTCATTCCGACGCTGCTCAATCGATTTCATATTAAAAAATATCCCCTCTGTGATTAATGCCCCGATGATTAAACACTACTCGGCTTAAGCTCGCGCTGCAATCGCTGTAGTCGTAAAAAAATATAAGTAGCGTTAACAAGTGAGCCGAAAAAATTGCTGTGTACATAGAGTGTAATCGCATCAAGAAACCCGACAGTAAGAAATGAGCATTAAAAAATAAGAGTGGTTTTTACAAAAATCCTGATATTTACGAACTGTGCATTGAATAACCTGATGCAATAAAGAATTTGTTATTTTTAATTACACAAAAAATTGTTCTGCGGTAAAATATTTGCACTAGCTGATATCGCGCAGCATGTGCACAAATGTTATTCTTGATGAACGGAAATCCGACGGAAGTGTATGTACTACGATGGCACTTTACCTGACACGAGTTCGTTTGAAACTGACTGGCGTATTTGAAAATGCCCATTTGTGATTGACTGGCGTAGAACACAGCTTGAAATGGAAATAGAACGATAAAAAATGTATTAGCCATTAATTTATTATTACACTTTTAATTAGATACTACGCAATATAACTTATCTTCGTAGCTCGTTGCCAACATGTCTGTATATTCGTGAATGTTTACAAAATAATGCATGGTTTTACAGACAGGGATGTTCTTTTTTGAAGGTTGTTACCGAAAGTGTTCAGTTGACCACGAGAGCTAACGAAGACCTTTTTATTTAAATGTTTGTTTTTGCAGAATTCTTTATGGATGGGGTTGGTGGGTTCACTATATTACATTTCGTTAATTAAGGCGGGCCTAACAATTTTTATGTTGAAATAAATTACAACTAACGCACAACTTTCTATTTGTGTGTTTGTATTGGTTGAGTTCAATTTGGGCGAGGCTCAGTGAACTTAGCCCCACCCAGTAAAAATTGTAAACAATTTTTTATTCATTCCGGAAAAAACGAATTTTTTAATGGAACAAACGAGAATTAACGAAGAGCTCAAGTCTTATCATTTCAATGCACGTATTTTTTTTTAGTTGGGTGGGGCCAGGTTCACATAGGTTGAGCCAGGTATACAAGGTGTGTCTAAAAAGTTAGGCGAATGGTCCGACATCTCAACAGCAACACGGCGTGTGCCGCATAAGCTGACATACTATAAGAAAGCTCACCGGATGGAAACCACCGGAGATTTCATTACCATGTGTGATCAGCATCCACCCTTTCTGAGAAACACCATCACAGGGGATGAGACCTGGTGCTATAATATTAGGTCGGTCCAGAATCAAAGCAGCAATCGATGAAATTGAGTTCACCGACGTCCCCACCACCCAAACAGAGCCGCCTGCAAAAGACCAAGGTCAAGATAATGTTGATCGTCTTCTTCGATAACGATGGCATTATCCGTAAGGAGTTTGTTCCTGCGGGTCAAACAGTGAACGCCGCTTTCTACGAGCAAGTTTTGAAACGGTTGCTCCAACGCATCCACCGCGGTCGACCAGAGTTGCACACGACTGGAAAGGGGACGTTGCTGCACGATCACGCGCCTGCGCACTGCGCAATCCGTGTGCGTCACTTCTTGACTGAGCGCGGCGTACCTGTTCTTAGTTACCCACCGCACTCCCCTGATCAGACGCCAGCAAACTTCAGTTTCCCCGTCTGAAAAGCGTCTCGAAAGGCGCATGTTTTGCTGCCGTAGAGACAATCCAGCAACGCGTGACAGCGATTCTGCTATCTATTCCTAAATATGCCTTTGCGGACAATTTCCAGAAGCTTTATGAACGTTGCCAAACGTGTGTTGTAGCAGATGGCGATTACTTTGAGGGCCAATAAGGGTCAGTTGTTTGTATCTTCTGTGTTCTTTATTTTCTGATACCATTCACGGAACTTTTTCGACACACCTTCTACCCATCGAAACGGTCGCTGGGCAGGCACATTATGAAGTCGAGGCAGTGTTTCCAGTAAGTGAAATAGTACTCACTGGAAATTCAGTTAACCAGCTGCTGCTGACTGGGAAAAAATGTTCCTTGCCATGGAAATCAACGCTTGGAGCATAATAATTAGTCGAGGGAATATGGGATATAGTGCGCACGTTCTCTGCGCAGTAACCAATCTCCATGTTCCAACAAAGAACTGTTTTTTTTTTTGGCAGCAGCACTATCGAAAACAACGTGGGTAGAATTTGAGGTTAGAACATTTTTATAGTGCTTTGACACGTTTGTGTATTTTCTCTAACCTAGTTTTATTGAAACTAGAATATATTAAAGTTTGTCAAAGTATTTCCTTTACACAGAAGGGTGGGTGTGTTGCAGNAGAATATATTAAAGTTTGTCAAAGTATTTCCTTTACACAGAAGGGTGGGTGTGTTGCAGATTGAAATGTAAACAATCACGTTCTTCTTTGTTGACCATGTGACTTCGACAGTTGTACTGGATATAGGTGATTAAATGTTGGGGAAATACACAGAAGACGAAAGTCTGTCTACCTCATAATTTGTCTATGGAATGGTTCATTGTAAATCGGAAGAAACTACTGTAAAAAGCAGTGAAATCCGATCACCTTAATAATTTGTTGGATTTAAGTGATCTGAGCGAGAACAGTTTGTACTGATTCGTAGACAAATTTAATTTACCTGTAGCAAATTTTATTGCTTCAGCTTTTCAGTGAAACCGAGTGAGGTGACGCAGTGGTAAACATTGGGACCCGAATTTGGAAGGACCTGGGTTCGATTTACAATGAAATCATCCTGATTTCTGTTCTCCACGGTAAGGTTAGGAACAAAACGTGATTTATTATTGGAGAGTTTGGCGAAGGGAAAATTTCCATCGCTAGGTGCGCAGTGTTCCAAAAAGTAACTTTTAATTAAAAATTTAAGCTACGTGAATAATAGATGATAAAGGTTTTCACGTAGTTACGAAGTTATTTTATATTTGATTTATGATTATTGCAACTATAGTGTTTTTCAAAGTAGAAAATAGAAAAATCTAAAATTTCCCCTTTGCCAAACTTTTACATTGATATTCCCAATCTGTAGTAGAAGTAAACTTAAACACGACTTCTGAGGTCGTTCCAGGAGAATACTGGGGTGGTTGCTTACTACAAACCAGGGCCGATTCCTTGCCTGTTCCTGCTTCTCTGAGCAACTTGCTCAGTCTATAATTATTTCGCTGTTGATGAAACGCTAAGCCCTTTCTATATACCTACCTACAATATTAGTGACTTGGAGACAGTTTCACCTTTTTTATCACCACGTTCACCCAGCCTTCAGGCGGGCAATGCGTGGGCGATACGATAAAACGCTCATTTTGCAACACATTCACGTTGCTTTGGAACGTCATTCCTCCCTGATGATGGCTGACGTAACTGTTACGTTGAATGATAACAGTTACCTGACCTGTCGCAGTCACTTCACAAAATGCACACGAGCATGGCCCATCGATAAGCGACGTGAAGCCGTAGAGCGGCCCATTTCTCGACGCAAATGTGCCTTATCAGCAGCGCCGAGGTGGGTCGCCTTCATAGCATACCTGTCGTGGGTTTAGTACTGTGTGTGGTTATACGCTTGCGCCGCTAGCTTTATCTCGCGCATTTACGTGTCTCGTCGTAGGACGACGCCTCGAACATAAGCAACCTAGTACAACGGCACCTATAGAATTAATTATGATAAATTATTATATACCGTGTCTTTGCCAGCCTCTTGAACCATCAGCAGCAATAAAAGCCATTAGCGGTTAATTAAGCACTTTTTAAAGCTCTGTTTGAGAGCAGAGTTTCTACATTTTAAAAATATTACACATTTTTACCCTTGTGCAATTATCTAATAGTTTGGGAAAATTTTGACAATGGAGGGAAAAAACTTTTTAAAAAATGAACGAAACGCGCTAAAGGAATTTTAAGTTTATATATTCCTTTCTGGAACAATTCTCAAAGTTACTAAAATTATGCTAGAATACAGCTTAATATAAATCTCCATATTATTAGAATGTAAATAACGTTATTCACCCTTATTAAAATGTTTAACTTTTACAACAAGATTTAAAAGACAAAATATCTAGCAGGTGAATCAAGTGTCGGGCTTGAAAGAAGGTACAAGATACCACTTCTATGACTTAAATAATCACTTTAGCTAAAAGCAAACTTTGTGCCTAAATAACTTTCTGAAACTTGTACGAATCAAGATTTCGAGTTGAAATTATCATATTTACATCAGAAAACATAATGAGTGTTATTTATTTAAATTACTTGATGTTTCAATTAACTTATCATCGATATTATGTCACGAAACAATTAAATATCCTCAAAATCCATAAAAAAAATTATTTTGGCTATTGAAGAACTTCAACATCCGCATTTCTGCCCATTTTGAATCCTTGTAACACACAATAAATTATCTTTGCCATGAGCCCTGTCACTTTATTCATGGGCCATCAAGTAAAAATGTGGAATTGTTAGAAACATATAAATTACATATATGACAGCTCTTTCTCTTATGTGCACAAAACAAACATAAATTTAATGAAATAAGTTCGATGTCCACAAATTTTAGCGTGACACTTTAGTCACGACGTTAAATCGTGGATATATTATTCGCAAGTTGTTGAAAACTTCACTAGGAACATTTCTATAAGCGTGTATGTCTATCGAGGTGTATGCCGTTACTGGCAGGGAATTGTTTCTTTCAAATGTTGGTTATAAAAGTGCTTAGTTTTTCTCGAAACAACAATGTCTAGCCACAAAGAGAGTAAAAGAAAATGAGTGTTTTGTTTTAATGATCACCTGAGTACTTTCGTACTTATGGGATGGAAAGAACATTTTCTGCGAGTAAAAATTACCATCCTTTGGCTACGGATTCAAGTTTTAGCCTATAAAAGAAACTGCTATTGCTGAAGTTGCTAAGAGTGGAAGCCTGAAATCAGGTAGTTATCTTGAATTTTATTGCTCGTGCTCTTTCGTCCCTCTTACATGGTAACTACCACGAATTTATTTTTTATTACTACTCCGTTATTGTTTTTGGACAGCGGTCATTGTGAGTATCAGTAGTACTTTTGCTTTGCTATTACACCTTAGTGTTGACCATCTTGAAATTCTTGTTTGCTCTGTATCGTCGTATTTAAATGATAGAATTGAAGACATTTAATAAATTTATAAAAAATACTTTAAAAAGTAGTTTATGTTAAAGCTTAACATTAGTTAATCTCTTTAGCTGCATCACACTTACTCCAAGTTGAGTCCCGAGAAAAACATAAAAATCAAACAAATTGCAAAAATTAATTGTAAAATTTGTTTTATTACTTCACTTAGGCGTTGTTGATTCAACCAAATTAGCTCCTTTAATACCTAAAAGGAATCTGAAGGGAAAAAAAAAATAATAACCAACACCTCATGAATGTCATAAGACACCGAGCCACTGTTTCCTATGTTAACTGTCGGAGGGTCTGTACTTAAGTCACAAGACGGGAAAATATTAAATATTTTTCTGTGTGTATTTAAATGCACTGTATCCAGTGCCGGATATTAGCGTAAGAAAAAAACAATGAAACTCAAAACGATGCAAATCCCAGAAAATGAACGTCAAAGGACTAGGATATATAAAAGAACCTAGCAGTCAATAAGACGCGAACCAACGACTATTCACTGCTAGGTTATTTTAACGTTACTAGCTTTCTGTTGTTCATTTCCTGGGTTTCATTTGGTTTAGATATATTGATTTTGTTCTTAGACTTATTTTTGGCAGTATATTCAGTCCATTTAAATGAAGGGTCGGCCAGTGATAGGGAAAGATTTCAAATGTTGGAATGACGACGGAAAGCTCGTCGGGTTCACACCAAACTCACGCGATTAAGATAATACGCTTTAATTGCATAGCCGCGCTGTCCCCCGGTCCAACGCTCCTTTGTTACTAAAAGGTAAGGTGTGTAGATTGTAAGGGGAGGGCGACCTTCATCCCCACCCGCTTCATACGAACTCTTAACCACCCCCCACATCTTTCCGTTTCACTGGCCCATCTAGTACCTACAGAAATGTTGCTTTAACGTGACCACTAAAGTTGACATTTTCCAGTTCCTGAAACGCTCCAACCATTTCTTCGTAAAAAGTCTGCTTTGTGGAGTCTTGTTTTTTTTTTATTTCATTTGGATCAACTCACAATTGGGATATTGTGTATCCAACGAAGCAAAAGAAGCGGCAAATGTTTATTGCTCAACCACATAATAGTAACATTTGAAATTTGCACGGAAAACATGAAGTTTAAATTCTGAGTCAATAAGTAGGGTTTCCGCCGTAATAGTTCCTTGCGCGTTATGGAATATTATGTTTTTAACACGCGTGCACATTACTCATGGTGCAGGATGTTCTATATGAATAGGTTTTTATGTGCTTAACATGCATCTCCCTTCTGAATACACAAGCAGGTGGTAAAGGATTATGGCGAGTGAGCAATAAATGCGACATCTTAAGAATGATATAGAAAGTTCGCCGAAGGAAGAACGGAAGCTAACGATGAGCATCGCAGAAATGGTTCACTATTTTTCAACAGTGAGAGCCGATTGACAGCAAATTTTCCGCTAGCCGAAGCTGGGGAATCGTCTGGGAGATCTGGAGAGGCGTTTCTCGAGGCCACTTCTTACAGCTTGCTCTTCGTTCAGCAAACCAGCACCCGTTTGACGAGAACTTCGCGTGGTTCGTGATTCGTTCCGACCATTAAAAGCCACTGTGAATAGTTTAATACCACCGAGTTTATTTATTTACTAATTACTACCCTCACTTAGAGAAAACGTAAGACAGGTCTGGATGGACTGTAATCGATAAAAAAAAATCAGCTCTTATAACACAGCAATTAAAGGTAATCAATTATTTATGCCTGAGTGGTGTATACGTGACAGAGCATTGTAAATGACATAAGTGGACTGTCTTGAGCAACTCAGAAACCAGTATTTCCAATGAGTACTTTAAAGTATTTTTGCTAGACCATACCGGGCAATACACGCCACAGTCAAAACTCAAAAGTACTTGAAAGTAAAAAGCATTTCTTGTTTGTCAATTAAAATACTGTTATACTGGCATTACCTCTGCTTTTAAAATACAAAGTTTAAAATAGATTTCCCAACTTGTCAAGAACAACGAACCCACTACCTATTTAAAGCGCTTGTCTGCCTGAAGATATTTTCCTTTTTGGAGGCACGGCAGCTAGGAAGTGATAGGGGCGACACTGGCACGCACATTCAGCGCTCTGTCGCTGCTATAGGCAATGCTTAGAAGTTACTTGTAGGCTTCTCATAGCATATCATTTACTAATTTATTACGGGGTTTCAAGCGTTGACCCTTTGACCTTGTTGGTGGAAAATTTGTAACAGAGTTCATTTAATGGCCCTATAATATTTTCTCAACTATTTACCCAAAAAATTTCAATTATAACGGTCTGAAAAAGTAGTTTTTAGCCATGTTGAAGAATTTTAAAATTTAGTTTACAGCAAGCGTGATACGCAGGAAGCTACACTCCGCCCTACCCTGAAGTATTATTTCTTCTCCTGTGAAAACAACATGTGCACATGTGAAATAGTTTGTCCCAATAAGTGTATTACAAACACTCCGCAACCCAGTGCACGCGTCGTGTAGACACGCGCCTTAAGAAAGACCTTGCTGAAGAGAAAAACACAAGCACGGCAGAGATTACATAGAATTTTTACTAAAAGTAAGCCCTTAACTTAAACCGAAATGTACATCTTACTCGCCGGCTTCTAAACTACGAGGACTCACCGTGGTGTGGTGGTCAGGCTATTTGCCACGCACCATGGCGAACCCTGCTTGATCTCCGGTGAGTCCGTCTCGAATTTCCGCACTTGGGAAGCGTAACGGGCATTGTCTTGGGCCAGTGTGTTTTCTTGAGGGTTTTTCTTTTCCTCCACATTTGCACCATTCCGTCGCTGCCCCAGCTTTCCATCATTTCCCTGAAGATATAAGCAGTTCAGCGCCGCCGACATCTATCACTCACCTCTAAATCATGTGCCTCCCGGCATTATAGTAAATAAACTATCGATATTATGGTAGGCCTATACTGTAAGATGTCTCAAAATTTAGCAAACTCTTTGTGTTCGCATGAACAAACTCTTTGTGTTCGGGGACCGCGATGGCTGAGAGGTTAAATTGCTTGCCTCCCACCAAGGCGAACCGGGTTCAATCCCCAGCCGAGTCACTCCCGGATTTTGCAAGTGGGAATCGTGCCGGACGATGTCGCTGGTCGGCGGGTGTTCTCGGGGATTTCTCTTTTCCCCCGCCCTTACATTTCGGCGCTGCTCCATCCTCACCTAATTTCACCCTCATCGGCTTTCAAGACCTCGTTGTTAAGAGCCGCCTAAATCTCTCAACTCAACTTTTTGTGTTCGCATGAATGTCGGGAAAACGTGTACTGTATACAGTGGTAGAACTCCAACCCCCCCTCCTAGGAAAGAAGGGAAGATTGCGTGGGAAGGCGGCCGCACCTACATCGGTGGTAAGAATCTTTTGATTAAAGATAGCAGTAGAGAAATTCGAAGCCGGAGAAAACATGTCGGCAGCGCTGAGAAGCTGCTTCATGGCCGTAGTGTGGGGCGTGTATCATGTTGGAGCAGAATCGTATGCTAGAAAAACGAAAGAAAAAAAATAGATAGGAAGGGAAGGGCAAACCGATGTGACGTGAAGCTACCAGTTAGAGTTTTACTTACCTTCTCCTCAAGTCAAATGAGTTGTGAACTCGGGAGATCTGTGGTACGGGTACATTCAAAATATAATCATACAGTTATCTCCACTGTTTCTGTGGCTAGGTTGTATGTCGTCGAATTAACGTTAAAGTTTGCATCCATAATTGCGCCCCTGGCACCCCTGTTGGCCGCGCATGTATTGTGAAATGCTTTCTTTGGCGAACTGTTGCCAACACGGAGATCCGGGGCAAACAGTAGTTTCACCTTCCTGCCATCTCCTCTGGCGTTGGGATGATGGATGAGCGCGGAAGATTTGTCGCCGGCTCGCGGCGAGGCGTGAGATTGTCCATGTGATGCGTGGGCGGGTACACGTAATTTGGCCAAGTGACTTTGAGAACTCCCAGAGCTGTGGTTTTGGAGGAAGGTGATTGACACTGTTGTCTAAAGGACCAATTTACTACTGAAGTAAACACAGGGCGATTGGAGTTCAAAAAACAATCTAGTTTTATTATTCCTTGAACAAGTTATAATTCACTCACGAGCTCTAGAGACAACTCCTTCCCGTTTATACAAAGGGGGGGTGTAGGGGGGTAGTACTCTTCACACACGCTGGATGACTGTACTTATCTGATTTGCTGGGCGGTTAGTTGGTCCTGCAGTTGAGGTCTGGTGAGCTGGAACTGGCAGGACTCTGCGTCTGATGGGCGTCTCGGCGACTGCCCTCGAAGTTCCTCCTTCTCGGGTCCACACTGCGTCTGATGACGGCCGGCTGCCGTGGTCGTCTCCTCGCGGACTCGTTC
>NQII01007757.1:0-58643 GCA_002778355.1 Clitarchus hookeri | reverse complement strand
TTTTCCCCGCATTAAACTACTACATACCTTCAGAATATCTTATTGAAACTCTAAGCTAAAGATTCCAAAAAGAACGTACAAATTCTTTTACTCGTAGCCAAAAAATATATTTTAAAAAACTTTATTTCAGTAAAAAATTTTTAAAAACAACAAAAATTAAAAAAAAAAAAAAAACTTTATTTCAGTAAATTTTGTGAGTTAATCTTATCAAATAAACTTATAACGGCGGTATACATACTGATTACGCATAACAGAAAGATCAATCGGGGGCTATCGATTGATAGGTAAACTCCTCTGGACATACTAAAACACCGCCAAATTCTTTAGGTTTCAAGAACATAACTAGATTCCTCTTGTCTTAACATCATCGGTCAACCGATAAATCGGACGCTAAAAAAACAATTCAAGTTATTTCGGGCCTCTTTAATATCGTAGGTTCCAGATACCAATGCCTGCTCGTTTTTCAAGCGAGATTTCTACCTGCGGACTTTGTTGTTGTGGCAACGGGTAACAAATATATAAACAACGACTAATTTAAAAAAAAACATGGTTCGTGCCCTCCGCTTCGTTACGTGAAATATTCGATACAAGCGGCCCGCGCATCCACCAAACGTATTATCCAATTACCGTCAATGTTATGAGCCAACACCATTAAGAAATATTAGCTAACTCCATTAAGTTTCCTTACCCTATATTTAACAAACAGCCCTTGTCAGCAAATACTTTACATACTAATCCTCTCCAGTAATTTGCATATAAAAATTAATACATAGCCCCTTAACCAAACTTTGGCAATTAAAAATTATTAACCTTATTGTCCCACGAAAGGAATTATTTTGTATTTACCTTTGGCATTTCTTAATAAAGCTCTACGTTTATAGACCAGTAATATAACTTCTGGCTCTGGTGGTGAAGTAAACACACCGACACACAATGCTCTACAGTGGTAAACACCAAGTACACAACATCCCAACATCGGCGAACATATTTTCATTGGGGACNCGGACGGACCTCCGACCAACTGTGTCGTTTCACTACTCGCGCCTCGCTGCCTGTTTCACGGCTAGCGCCTCACTGAGCTGTCTCACGGCTAGCGCCTCACTGACCGTTTCACGGCTAGCGCCTCACTGACCCTCCCTTCCTCTCTCTCATCGTTTTTGTAGGCCCCCATCGCCATATTGAACTCGTGTTATTTCTGCAGGTGGCCCGGGAATCTCGTGGCGTCTCCCTGAGTAATAAGAACACGTGTCTGGGGCTCGGGCTGCCCAGCATGGACCTTCGGTTCTGGTATGGCCGTTTCATTGTCTCGTTCTGCNCGTGTCTGGGGCTCGGGCTGCCCAGCATGGACCTTCGGTTCTGGTATGGCCGTTTCATTGTCTCGTTCTGCACGTGGTTACTTGGCGGGTGGTCTTTGGATCAGCGCCCGCACTGGTCCATCCCTTGTCCCCGGATATGCTGCTATTCTTCTCCGCACGCTCGTCCCAAAAGCTCTCAGGGTTTTATTGCGGTGAATCCCGGGGTCGTGGGACCTCGGCGTATCTTGGGGCAGCTGCCCAGTGTAGCTGTGTTCGTGCCCTGGTGGCTTCCGTTGCCTCCGGATGCCGTCTGCACGTGCAGAAAACTTGGGTGGCCCGTCTTTGCAGCTGTGAGGCGCTGTATCCTTTATTTGGACACGTCCGCCACCCTTAATATTTATTGGTGTTGATCGCCGGCAGGCTTCGCTAGCGCGTGTGTTCTGACGGTCAAAAATGCATGGACGCGGGGAGCGTCAACTTTTAGGTCGTGACTTTTAAAGAAATTTTTTAAAATTATTTAAGTTTTTGTTCCTTTCTTCTATGGAGGGAAATATTCAGGTTGCCTATGTTTTCAGAAATGTCAAAGCTATAAAGATTGTCGCTGCTGCTCTCTGTGGTTATTTTGAGTAACTATAACGTACCAGAAAAGCTATGAATGCACATTCCTACCAGCAACGGACAAAATTTTAGAATCAGGGAAGTTTAGACTAAGTGCCTTTTAGGCCAAGTACATTTTAGGCAAAGTGCCTTTTAGGCCAAGTACATTTTAGGCAAAGTGCATTTTAGGCAACGCACATTTTAGGCAAAGTGCATTTTAGGCCAACTGATTTTTAGGCCAACTGACTTTTAGGCCAACTGACTTTTAGGCCAAGTGACTTTTAAGGCAAGTGAATTTTAGGCAAGTTAGTTTTAGTCCAGGTGATTTTTTAGGTTAAATTACTTTTAGTCCAAGTGACTTTTAGGCCAAGTGACACGCTCCCGCGTGGGCGACCTCCCGAACAGCAAAACCTGACATTCGCTGCACAATATATCATCATCAGGATGTTAAGAAACGTAGATATCCGGGTTGTATAATTCAGTTAATCTGTTTATTTTTTAACAAATTTTCTTAATGTCTGTTATTTATGTAACAAAACTGTTTCAGTTAATAATTTTTCAGTAAAAAAAACCGCACATATCATTACAAAACGTTGTTGAACAAGAAGGAATTATTCCATTTCTGTGTTCCAGGGAAGTAAAGAAGTTTCCTTCACAGATATCATGATTGGTTCACTGTCATCAGCCACTTTCTATGCTCTACTTAATTTGTTCTTCCTGCCCCCTGTATCCTTCCACGACACGTAAAAAGTCAAAACTGCCGTAAGACTAATTAATTACTTTTATCCATACTCCAATCACGTGGCAGTGAAACTGTAGGTACACTTTATTTACTGTTGTGCCAATTCATTTATATATTTAGTCTTATTTCTGATGGTGCAGTTAAGGCACGGGTGCCTTTTCTTCCTCACAATCACACTTAAAAGTAAAAAAGTAAATAAATTCAGACACAAAGGGAAACAAAAAATACATTTAAACAGTTTAAAACTAAGAAAAGAGGAACGCATATTCATACACTCACATTCACTATCTAAGAAGAAAAATTTCAGTTATGTTATCTGAGTAATCACTGGTGAGGCAGTTCAAACAAATATTTACAAACAGAACTGTTGAAGGTTATGACTGATTCCAATAGAGTAAGAAGCTGTTCCAAGCAGTTCCAGAGTCCACAGCTGAAAACGGTAAGTGAACCGGAGCAGAAATAAGTTTCCTGTAGGGAAATGTCAAATTTACATGCTTCACAATTACGAGTTCCTTAATTTGATAGAAAGACAGAAACTGAATTCGCGAGATAAGGTTTAGAGGCTGATAGGTTAGCACTTTAAGTAACGGGAGTAAAGTGTGTACATTACGTCTTACTGTTTAAAATCAAGCCAATAGAGTTTTTTTTCTGTAGTAGAGAGTTACATATTACCTACAAAATCAATAATTATTCGTTATTAGTATCTCCCAATTCACTGATTTATGTGTAATAAGAGGTTAACACATACTGTAGTTTAGGTACGTGAATTTCGCAAATTCATTTGATAGCAGTCTAGATTTTTCAGTCATTTTTAGGCATGCCGATCTTTACCTAACTAATCGATTTATCTGATAGATGATAGATGCTGATCGAGACACAGAGTATCGATGAACATAGAAAATCTTACGGAAATATTGTATTTACAACAAATCAATTTCGATTTTTTTTCTGTGTGCTAGTATGTGTCATGGTATTGGGAAAAAAACTTATACACTCAAAAATACTATTAACCGAAAACTCATAAAAATTTCAAAGACCAAATATGAAATTCGATAAAAATTGAATAATCTATAAATACGACAGTCTAAAATTCAAGAAAATTTGCAACGTCAAATGACAAATACAGGTGGCGCTGAATCGAAAAATTATTCTTAAAGACATATCGATTCAGAAAAAACAATCGCCACCATTAATATCGATTTAAAATCGGCTTTAGGAAACCAATTTTTTTGATTTAAAAATTAATTTTCAATTGGTATCGTTAGTCCTTTTCATATTGGGACCACAGCAGTTCATTCATTGGCTGCTGTCATGGCACGAGATTTTTTTTTATTCAACTTAGTAGCACGTGGTACAGTTACATTACTCCTTCCTGTTTATTATTGGATAAAGAGTTTAACACTATGTGTCAACCACTGTGGTCCAATCATGAAAGGAACACTAGGGCATACGCGCTTGAATTCTAGCCTGTGTCCGAAAGAATTTTCAATAGTCGCGTACCTTTACTTATCATACTATTTTTACAATTTCGCTTCCGACGAGGTCACACTCATGTGGTATGGAGGCAGTATGGTGTTTGTTCGAACTCCAGCTTCAAGATATGACTGGGATTATTATCACCTTATAGTCAGTACGTCGGTTATGAAGAAGCCAATTACAATCTTACCGATCTCTTTATGTAGGTATAGTCTTCACGTGCATAACCGTCCAGCATTAAACTATTCACTGGGAACTGTATTGAAGGTACGAGGAGAAATGTCTATTGTTTAAACACACGTAGACAGAGTTTTATTAAAAACTTATTTGAAAGGTTTTTATATTGCCATAGACCTGCTTTATCAGCAGTTGTTATTTAGATGAGAGCTTTGGTCAGCTCATCCGTCTTTTTTGTAAAGTTCTGGTATAGTATCTTAAAGAATTTTGGGATGTATACGTATAGTACATTCCTGGCTACTTCCAAATTTCCTGAAGCCCTGCTTAAGTTCTATTTTTCAGGGTATTCCTCCGACTTAGGCAAATAAAGCTTAATAAAGTAAAAAAAAATACACCGAAGGGATACCACACCGCATTCGCGTGCACTCGGTTCAATAATATTTTGTATGAGAACTACACTGGTGAAAAATGTAAAAAATGAACACCACTGAGCGGTTACGAATAAACACCATTTGAGCATGGGGCAATGATAGAGGGCAGTAGATGCAATGATTAGCAGTGCTGTGGACTGAGTAGGAACCGCGTACTAGGCATAACACCACTGAGCCCAATATAACTCTAGTAGACTCGTTGAAAGGGTAGTTTGTTGTTACAAACATCGACCTGTGTGTAATAAGCAATGTAGACATTTCAAGACGGCATAGACGACCACATTTCGTACAATTAACGGACCATGAACGAGGTAGTATTGTGTGCCTGAGGGAGGCTGGATGGACCTTCCGAAGAATTGCCCAATGCGTATGACGTAAAGTGTCCGCTGTGCATCATTGGTGGTGCCGGCGGTCCAACTATAGTGCATATGCTCGTCAACCTGGTTCCGGACGGCAGCGGCATACGGATTCCCGCCTGGACCGCCGCATCAGACGAGCAGCCATTCCTGATCGCACGGTGACCGCCGCACAGATTAGGGCCACGGTTGCACCCAGGATGTTAGATAGGACCACCACCAACAGTTTGCTGAACGTTGGCTACGATCAAGGGTGCCGCTCGCCAGGCTTCCTCTCACACCTCAACACTCTGCAGACCGCCTCGGACGGTGTCGCAAACGACGCAACTGGAGGGATGAATGGCGTGGAGTTGTGTTTAGTGATGAGAGCAGATTCTGCCTTGGTGCCAGTGACGGACGCTTGTGAGTGCGGCGTCGACCAGGAGAGCGGCAACAACCAGAGTGTATTCGGCAGCGACATACGGGACCAACTCCTGGCACCATGGTCTGGGGAGCAATAGCCTACAATGATCGTACGCATGTGGTGTTTGTTGAGGGAACATTAAACAGCGAAAGCTACATCCAAGACATCATCCAGCCCATTCTGTTGCGGTTTATACAACGCCAAGGAGATGTCCTCTTCCAGCAGGACAATACCCGTGCACACACGTCTCGTGTTACCTAACGCGCTCTCTAAGTTTTTCGTCAACTCCCCTGGCCAGCACGATCACCTGACCTGTCGCGTATTAAACATGTGTGGGACATGATAGGATGTCGTTTGGTGCGGTCTGCAATAAACCTCCAACAGTTGCAACAACAAGTGGAATTAGCGTAGAACGCTATTCCCCAAGATGACACCCGACTTCTCTATGATGGCTTCTACGTACGACTGCATGTCTACATCGTCGCTAAAGGCGGCTACACAAGATACTGACATTGTTTTTCAAGACACTCTGTAGCATCTGTCCATAGGTTTACGACCCTGAGATCATTATCATTTACAGTGAACAATTGTATAACTATTCAATTCAACTTCCATTCATGTGGGACCATCACGTCTGGGTGTTCATTTTTCATTTTCCACCAGTGTATTTCTTACTAGGCATTACCAACATACCTGTTTTCTTTCTGTTTTTATTCGAATTAATTATGAATGAAATATTATATATTTTATAGATACAATATAAGTAAAAGTTCTATTTAACAAAAAATAAGGTAATTTTATGTTAACAGGAGTAAGAAATGTTTTTGATACGTGACATACCTATGAAACCACCAAATACATTATGCATGGGTTGATTTTAAGGTATGATTCAACAGGTGTGAATACAAAATGTTCAGAAACACAGTGCCCAAACTCCATAAATAGATTCCATGGACCAATAGTAATACAAAAGCCGTATACACTTAATTCTTGAAATGGATTTTTATATTATTTAATTGTGTTCAAAGTTGCGATGTACAACGCCTTGAAAACAAGGTGGTGCGATCATGCATGCAATATTAGTTGCCATATCTCAAGGACCAATCAACCGATTCTCACAAAGTTTTTCACGCAAGTAGTGCTACAGTAGGGTATGTAAACTAACATATTTTAGGTGCGGTAGGACTTTTTTTAATCGTGTTAATATAAATTATTTAGTTTAATATATTTTATCTATGAAACATTTCAACAATATTAAACCAAATTTAGTGTACTTACTGTATTCATTAGAAGCATCAATTATGCATACAGAGATACTGTTTTGCCGGTTTTTGCAAAATAGAGGTAGGTGAGAAAATTTAACATTTTGTCATATTTCTGGAACAATTCATCTAATTTACACCAAATTCGCACACTGTTTACTTCAGAAAGCCATGTTAATTTACATGATTTACATGTTTCTTTATAAGCGGAGTCAGGCATTAATTTTCAAAATGGCGGTCATATATATTTTGATAAGTGAGAAATATACGTGTAACAATGTACTCGTCGAGGTCGACGCGAGCCGCGAGGACCTCCGGACGTGGAGGGCCGGTTCCGGGGGCGTCGCGACGCCGCCGGAGAGAAGGCACGTGGGGGGAGAGCAATCACCTGCGCGCGCCGGCCCGAGGTAGGCCCCCGTCGTAAACAAGGCCGGAGCTGCCTTCTGCGCCGCCGGCTCCACGTGTCCCCTGGATATTATTACCGCACAGATAATTTCCTTCCGTTCACCATGTAATTTAAACTTATTAAATACCAGTCATGTATAATTTTGCAAAAATATTATTCTTTATACAAAACGCTGTTCAATTACACTCAAACCTAGGGCTGCGTATGTGGTTGCCTGCCACGTGGAGAGTCGCACACGAAGAAAGAAGCTGACTTTAGATATTTATTACCTTATTGGTTAACATATAGGCCTAGATAAGCTACGCTTCACACTGCTTGCTTCCAACTAATTAAATGAATATTAAGAGTATACTAAATTTATGTTAGTGCTTGTCAGAAAAGTTGGCATTACAACTCTCATGCGCAAACAACAATTAATTAGTCAGAGAAATCCAGTAGTTAATATCGTAATGCGCAACGAGCAAGGATACCAGCACCGCTACTTTGGCCTAATGATTGTTATTCTAATTTGTTCACCATTTACCAGCTACGACATGCACGCCATTACCCAGGGCGATATTTAGTATTCCACCATCCAGAAGCTGCTTTACGAGTACCATGAGAGCTTCTCGCGTACACCCAGTGTCATCAAGAATGAAGGTGAAGGTCTTGTGCTTATCCACGTCACACGTTAGGCATAACGGGGTGGGGGTTCACAATGAAAATACATATGCACAGGGAAAAGGACAAAGGACACAGCAGTAGAACGTCACACACTACAGTCTATTAGCAATTTCTTCACACTTTTTGAATCAAACATTTGAAAAAACTCTTCACGAATGACGTGTTTGGATGCTTCCTAAATATGTATTGTATCACAAGCGTTTTAAATGTACTTCTGTTAACATAAAAATACCCTATTTTTGGTTCAATTTAACTTTTACTCGTTTTTTATCTATAAATTAGCCAACCATATTTAATTTATGACTAAAATGAATAAAGACAGAGATAAAATAGGTGTGTTGGCAACGTCTATTAAGAAATAGTTCTTAAGAAAAAAAAAAGCAAGTGTGCAAGAATTCGCCATCTGGTGTAATTTTCTAAGATTTGTTTGCATGAGGCGGAGAAATATCCTGTAAGTAGAACTCAAGCAGAGTTTCAGAAAAGTTGTAAAGTAACCATGAATGGACTATACTCGCAGTATCTTCACACTTTTTGAATAAAACCTTTAAATAATTACTCTAATTATGTCAAATATCAAAAGCGTTTTATAAACAAATACATATTTTTATTTTTGGTTAAATTGGACTATTTACTATATTTTATACATAAATTATAATATTTCGTTTGTAATTAACATGAATAAAACAGGGTGAAAATAGATGCGCTGGTAATGCCTAATAAGAAATAGTTATCATGCAAAAGAGCCATGATTCACGGTCAACTAAACACATTTGAAGTCAACCGTTGATAAAACACCTTGTCAGAATTACCCTTTGTTCACACCTGGTCCGAATTACCATTTGTTTTATGTAATAAATGAAGTCTACAGGTTGATTATAAAAGAATACCCCAACTATGAAGGTCTATAATATTAAAAACAAACAATCTGCAACCTTGAATGGCCAATCAAATGAACCGTGGTACCGTGAAGTTTGTTTACCATGCATTCATAAATGTTCAATGTGACTACTATGAGCGGCCCGAATGACATCTACGCGATAATCAAACTCGTTCCACGCTCTTGTCAGCATGTCCAGTCTTACGGTTTGAATGGCGTTCGTAACTATCGGCTGGAGGTGGTGAAGGGGTAACGAGCTCTCATTCGACACGTCAATGTGATAGGGATGATCTGATGTTTCCTTTATGGTGCGCCACCCCATTGGCTCCTAGCTGTTCGCGGATACCTGAACGAGACGTTGCCGCAACGCTGGATTGGTTGAAGAGCAGATGGTGACCAGGTTCTTCATCACTGGCCCCCAAGTAGCCCGGATCTTACCCCGTGCGATTTTTTCTATGGGGGTACATTAAGGATGAAGTGTTTCGTCCACCATTGCCGGCTAACATTGACTACCTCAAAATGAGAATTACGGACGCCATCGAAACCGTAACACCGGACATGCTGACAAGAGTGTGGAACGTGTTTGATTATCGCGTAGATGTCATTCGGGCCACTCGTGGTAGTCACATTAAAAATTTATGAAGATATGGTAAACAAACTTCACAGTTCCACGGTTCATTTGATTGATCAACCAAGGATGTAGGTTCTTTGGTTTTGATATTATATACCTCCAAAGTTGGGGTATTCTTTTATACTCATCCTGTATTTATCCTAATGTTTGAAGTGAAGAACGATTACTATGCATTGATACTTATTAATAATCAAGCTTTCATCAACGCAATTTTTTTTTTACCGATTTAATTTTACCCTATTTTCCGAAGGAAAGAAAGGCTTATGTGATCACTTTCCTGTCTGTGTTTATGCATGTGTGTTGTGTGTGAGTGTGTGTGTGTGTGCATGTGTGTGCCCTCCCCGTTCAATTTTTTAAACCGTGAAACGAATTTCACCAATCTCGGTACACAAATAATACTAAGAAGGTAAACCTGACTTTATAGTATTCGACTACGCCGGGCACTTACTTTCAAAATGTATGGTGATGTCATATCTCGGAATCATTCAACCAATTTAAACCAAATTTTGTATTCTGACATTAAAAGTTGTAAGCATTGAGTTCAGAGGCGAATATCGATGTTGATAAGCCATTTTGGAATATAGCGCCACGTGAAAAAATAAAGCTTTTACATTATATATAGAAAACAACTCAACCTATTTTCTTTAAATTTGGCACGCCAGTAATACTATGACTGACCAGGATATATAAGTAATTAAACTTATTTAAGATTTTTTTTTTTAATAGCGACTATATCAATATTTTGTTTATTTCGTATAACTACCATACCGTTTAACCGATTTCAACCAAATTTTGAACGATTATAGTTTCTATTACAGGTATCAAATAAGCACAAAAAAAAAACCTTTTGCCCGCCAATTTGAAAGATAGTGCTAAATGAATTAATACAATTTTGGTAAATAAGTAGTACTGCGACAATTAATATGTACAAATATTTTTTAAGTATTTCAGATACTTATTTTCAAAATGGATGTCATATAGCTATTTTAGCATAGTACACTTTTAACTTCGAAACCATGTAATCAATTCCAATAAAACGTTGTATGCCGGGAGTATATATAACAGATATCAAATGTGTCTGCACACAGCCTCTTTTGTCCTCCATTTTGTAAGATAAATCCATACGAATAAATTTAATTTTTGTCGTATCTCGGGAAACAATTAACCGATTCCTACCAAACATGGCAAACAAGTAGTACTGCAGTATATGATGGTAACTGATATGTTTTTCAGGTATGTCAAACACGTATTTTCAAAATGGTAGCTATATAGTTATGTTAGTTTTGTATATTATATCACCGAAACCACGTAATTAATTCCAATGAAACTTTGTATGCCAGCTGTATATTAATTAAAACCATCAAATTTGTCCATAAAAAATCTCTTTCTCACCATTTTGTAAAATAGTATCACATGACACATTAAAATTACTTGATATCTACGAAAAACAACCGATGTATACCAAATTTGGCAAATGCATAGCACTATGGCAGGCCATGTGAACTTACAAACTTTGAGACTGCCAGACACACAAATTTTCAAAATGTTGGCCATATACAATTTTAGCTCAGAATTTTTTATCTACGAAACTACAAAACTAACTTAACTTGTATGTTGACAGTATAAATTTTATTTATCAAAATTGTCTATACAAAGCCTTATTTCTCAGCCATTTTGTATGATAGCACCACATGAAATAATACAATTTTTATGTCGTATCTCCGGAAACAATCTACCGATTTCTTTCAAATTTGGCGAAGAAGTTGTAGTGTGGTAAGCCATATTAATTTATCTTTTTGAAGTGTGTGCGTCTCTTATTTAATGAATGGCGCATATACAAACATTTTAGCTAGGAGTGCTTTAACTACGAAGCTATGTAGCAGTTTTACATTTAACTTTGTATATCGTATCTACGACAATCATTGAATCTGATAATAAATAAACTTTTGTCCTCCATTTATGAAAATTGTCACATGAAAAATGGAGGTTTTATGCCATATGTTGGAGACCAATCAATCGATTTCCACCAAATGTTTTACTAAAGTGGCGTTATGGTAGGCAATGTAAACTTATGTGTTTTTCGTAGCTCAGATACTTATTTTCAAAATGATCGCCGTGTAAATATTTTAGGGTTAGTGAACCCTATCATTCAAAACATTAGACTGATTAGGCCTACATCCGAAGTTGATGTTCCAATTCCTACCTCCGTGATACAGGTTTTTCTGAATTATAATCCTGGGTAAGTCACCCGTGTATTTCAATTGTCTTGCTACTGTTTCTCATGTTTCTGGTTTCATCTCTAATGATATTGCTGCCAATGAGACGTGAACGCCTACCTGCCATCGAAGCTTTTAAGAAATTCACTAAAATTGTTTTGCACCCATGCAGAGGAAAGTAGGCTCATTAGTTATCAGTAACTTCTTGTTTTGTTCCATATTACGGTAAGAACTGGCGTATCGTTGTCAATCACGTATCTTTGTGTGTAAAACCTACAGCACGAGAAAAATAGTGAAAATCTGAGATGAATCAAGCGAACAGGAAGGGCTCGGAAGTGTTAAAACAATACACAAATACCATTGTGAAATGGAGAACCGCACCCAGACATCCAGGAAAAAAAGTAGCAAGGCCGCGTGATTTCTGAAGCATATTACCGTGCATTCAGTCACCCTCGTATCACTACCAGTGACTTATGACGATCATAAGCTATTGTCCCTCAGGTAATCATGACAGTAGTATAGGAGAAGTGTGCTACTGACAAGTATAGCAGGGGGTCGTGCGTTTACCTACGATCGTTCAAACACTAGCACGGTGGTGACCCGTTTCAAATCTTACGAAGTAGACAACAAACTAACTGTAACTAATTTAAATTAACTTAGGGTGCATTGATTTTCCAGGACTTAAACTCAAAGCTCATCAAAGGGAGCACGCAGAGGAAAAGTAGGTCTATGAGGTTTGTCTTTATGGAGAGTTTTCATCGCGTAACTGTTAATTACTATCTACGTTTATTCTCGTAAACAGTTTCGACTGATAACATTACTTTTAGTTGGACAATACATGCTCATAAGAACCTACGCTGTAACAGTCTATACACGATAATTGTAAAGAAAAATAGTGCAACATGAAATAATGTGAGACATTACAATACCTCTGACCTAGCAAGGACGAGACGAACTGTGAGTATCTGGTTCCAGCAAGCAGTGCAGAAACCGGTCGCCGGAGATGTGGGGCAGGTTAACATCTTAATTATCGATCTGCACGATCTCCATTATTCACATTAATTTCGGGCTACACGGCCTGATGGCGAATATGGTAGGAGATTGTAGCGGAGAGGGAGGGGAAGATGGCACGCTCGTCTGCAGGCAGGTAATCGCGAGCGACAGGATTCCGCGAACCACCGCGGCGATAAGCAGCCGCTTGGCGCCAGCGTACTCGAAGAAGGGGAGTGTGGCGTGGAAGAAGATACAGTATGGGGTGAAGTGTCCATGTCATTACCCGCCGTTGTAATTACCTGCCGTCTCGGGGCCGTCACACGTCTTTGCCGACTGGATGAGTTCGCACCCACGTGCGTACTCCCCCCACCCACAATCCCACTTTCACCCTTCTGCTCGCGTATAAAACATCGCCGAAGACGGGAGGGTCCATTAGGTCGGCGGTATTCACCCGGAGAGAGGTTATCCATCAGTCGTCGAGGTGAGTGCCGACGTTGCTTGAGTCTCCATAGAAAACTTTCACCGTAGCTTAAAGGATTGAAGTTAGGGTTTCTACATTCAGAAAATAATACGATTGCATGCACTACATTTCTCTAGCAAACTGTCAATATAAGAACGGCAGTCAAGTGGGTTGTTGGTACCAACTAAATATTGCTAACGTGGATATTGTTAACAGCAACCGCACGCACTCCTGTGTTCCTGCGTGTGATTGTACCTTCAACTGTACGTAGTTCCTAGAGCTATCTGTTATTGCTGCAGAACAACTTCAGCAATACTGTATTAGAATTCTTCCAGCAACAAGCAGTACTGTAATAAACTAACAGAACATTATGATACTGGTACCAAAGTTTGGTTGCCGTAAGGTTACTTCTACTCAGGTTAGGAACAAAACGCGTTTTCTCATGGAAGAGTTTGGCATAGGGAAAATTTACGCTGCTAGGTGCGCAGTGTTCCAAAGACGTCACTTATGTTTAAAATGTTAAGCTACGTGAATAATAACAAAGAAAAAATGTATTTAGTTACGAAGTTATTTTATATTTAATTTTGATTATTGCAATTATTTTGTTTTTAACGTAGAAAATTGAAAACAAAAATTCGGTATCCATGCAACACTAGCTCTTACCTAATAGTGAAATATTTTTGTTCCCAAACTAAGAGCATTGAACTTCTCAACCTCAGTAGAATGAACATTAGTTGCAGCTACACTGAATCCCGATTACAGAATTGTTCTGTTGTCACTTCTATGATGGATTTTTTCAGCGTTACGTCACACGGTTATGCACAGTCAAAGGTGAAGACTATGTAATTTCCACGGTTATAGTAAATACAAAAACTGAGTCATAAGTTAAGTCATCCCGTAGTTTCCCCGCAGCCCGCCACTCGTCATGCCTTCTCGCCATCATCTTATTTAAACGCAATTGAGTAATTTATAGTTTTCGCCATGTAATTTTCGAATTTTTGGGGCTTTCTGTGTTCCTCGCCAAAATATTTCTTAATTAAACTGGCAACGAGGTCACTTTTTTTCACCAGATTCGCGTTTGCATCGAAGAAAGGAAAACGCAAGGGAAAAAAGTGCTAAAATTGAGACGATTCCTTTATGTATTTGAGTGCACTGTTGAAATGCACCAATACTGTAACTGATGTTTGCTCAGAGAGATAAAATTCAGGCGGAGCGATTATTCAGCAGGACAACATAGACAGCGCTGTTGGAATTATTGCACTTCTGTACGAATTAAAACTTTATTTGACGCGAATATGTGAGGTATGGTCATGACAGTAGTTTATTTTCATCCGAGTGTATAGACATATACATTTAATTCGTATACAAGATGTTCTAACCAATTTTCATAGAATAAGGCGGGAGAATTTTTTATTTAGTTCAGACACATTAATATGTACGTCAACGGTAGCTGGGCCTACCTAGTACCTAAACTTTACATCCACACAAAAACCCTGGAAAGATGTCAAACAGAAAGAAAACCAAATTGCATAAAAATAACAAATGTCATGTGATTTGTATTATTTATTTTGTAAATTAATTTTCTCGAAACCCTAAAAAATTTGCAATTTTCTATAATAGTGCGAAACTTTGTAATGCAGTTTTAAACTTTTGCCACACGAGATGTAGTTACAGAACAACGATCAGAAACTATATGTTTATGATAAAGTTTATTTTCCTCCCCCCTAATAAACTACCCATAATTATAACTATTAAAATGTCAAAATGTGTTCTTTGATCAAAAATCTGAAAACAACACATTACTATTTACATAAAATTTTTTGCTAGTGAAATAATTACATCCTGCAACTAAACAAACTTAATAGTGTTAATGCAAAACATGTTATATCGACTTAATCAAGATGCCACAGTCACATTCCTTGGGTAAATTTTTATAGTAAATTATTCATCAATAGACACAAATGATATGGTAAATAGTGACAAAACTGAAAACCGCGAAATGCATGTTAATAAACCGCATAACACATACATTAAAGTTTAGACACAAAATAAAACTAAGATAGCAAAAATACAGTTTTTATCAGTAAAACTTTAATTATTTATTCTAACTTTTTATATTATGAATATTTTTGTTATATACTGACCAAAGGGAGTGTAGAAACTTCAATGTCTGTACCAGAATATTTTTTATACCTAAAATGTAATTATGTTTTTTTTGTACTTTGAATAAAATTCTTGTTATTGATTACAAATTTTACTTGAATGTGTGTTTAAATGTGCATTTTTGTTAACTATATAGACCGTTTACAAGAATCAAAAGAATAATTCGGTAATCTTAAATTTTTTTAAACAAAATTAAGCTATAATAATTCTATAATATTCTCCCTATTCATTAGCATTCATAACGGACATAACGGACAGCCAGCGAAAGAGGGGGTGAGTGAGTGNCTATAATATTCTCCCTATTCATTAGCATTCATAACGGACATAACGGACAGCCAGCGAAAGAGGGGGTGAGTGAGTGAGAGACTGAAGATAATTGGGCGGCTCTTAACATCGAAGTATTGAGAGGCGATGAGGCTGAACCGAGGTGAGCATAGAACAGTGCCGGAATGAAAAGGCGGGGGAAACGGGAGATCCTCGAGAAAACCCGCCGACCAGCGGCACTGTCCGGCACGATTCCCACATGCGAAAATCAGGGAGGGACCATTCCGAGAATCGAACCCGGTTCGCCTAGACAGCCAGCTAAAATTATTTATAGCATTTTATGCTATTGCTTAACTTACTTGAGAGGAGTTGTACCATCATTGTCAATAATGAAATACGTACTTTTTCATGCAGTCTGCACTTTTATGCGTATCGCATTCCCTTATTTCAGCACGTCCGCCATTTTGATTCTCCTTCGCCTAATGCTCTGTGTTCGTCTGAGCCTTTCGCAGCTTCCTTCAGCAAAGCGTATTCTCCAATATCGCAGGATATACTGTTCTTAATTTATATTTACTGTACTAAACGACTGTATTCTCAGATATTCTGAGAATTGATAATTCATCTTAAAATCCCTTTTTGATTTTATCATTATACTACACACGGACGTCTTAAAAACCGCCAGTTTATATATTTCTCTNTCTTAAAATCCCTTTTTGATTTTATCATTATACTACACACGGACGTCTTAAAAACCGCCAGTTTATATATTTCTCTCTTCATCAAATTCCACGACTTGATCCATGCAGAAATACGTTCCATAAACAGAAATTTCTCAATAAGTTATTATTTATATTTATTTCCAACCCACAGTTACTGAACGACCCGCATCTCTTTGCACAAAACTTAAAAATTGCGATTTTGGTTTTAATTTCAAGGTTTGTAGACTGCACTTTATCGGGTTTGGTTACTTTGTAAGTGGTAATGAGAACGAGTGCCAGAAAGCATGGGAGTTGATTCAAATGCGATAAAAGTAGGTGAGCTGTCGTGTAGATTGCCTTTTGAGCGGAATAAGTGCATGAATTTGCCTAGTGGAAATAATATTTACTATTTGCAGTTGGAAGCAAAAAGGTATTTTAAAAAGATGATAAATAAATAATACTTATTATTTGTAGTGAAAGCCAAAATAAATTTAAAAATAAAGCAAAACACGGGATGCATAAATAAAACATATTAAAATTAAAACTATTATTCGGATTTGACTGTTTATTTTTATCAAATATTTAAGGTAAACAAAATAATGTGGTTGCAAAATAAAATTTTAAAAATTCCAAATTAATTTATAAAAATTTACAAATATTTTGTTTGTCTAGAGAAATACATGTAGATATCTCGGAATAACATTTTAGCAACAGCCATATATATACGTTACATAAATGGATGTACAATGGCTTGGTTATGTTACACATGATTACGTTGTTACTCTGACACATAAATTTGAATCGTACTAAAAATTACAGATGTAAAAAAAAAACTTAAGTTGGTAGAAATACTGTTGTGGCGTGCAAGTTTACACTAATATTTCGTGTGATTTTAAGTTNTAAAAAAAAACTTAAGTTGGTAGAAATACTGTTGTGGCGTGCAAGTTTACACTAATATTTCGTGTGATTTTAAGTTTTTATTTTATATACAGCAAGATGTGTGAATATTAGACACGTCTACGACAATCTTTTGAGTATAACGTTAAAATAAATACGTTTGAGTCAATTGTAGAGCAGGGGTTCCGGATGCGGGACTCAGGAATTTGTGGCGGTCATCTTGGATGACGATATTTATTCCTTTTCATTCCTTTTCCCCTCATAAGGTGGCCATTTTGGCAGCCACTACCGGTAAAACGGCCAAATTTTCCAGAAAATGTCCAGAATTTCCCTAAAAAAAATGTAATGCACAATCCGGCTGAAATTGCTCATGACTCCACAATCGGACCAAATGACTCCTTTTTGGGCAAATGAGGGATTGAGAGANCAATCCGGCTGAAATTGCTCATGACTCCACAATCGGACCAAATGACTCCTTTTTGGGCAAATGAGGGATTGAGAGATTGAGGGATTAGACTAACATGTTACGCGAGGATCTCGAAAGGGTCTCGTCACTGATTGGCTACGCGAGGCTCTCGAAAGGGTCTCGTCACTGACAAGCCAGCACCATCCATCTTGGCTGAAGAATGTTCGTGTTCATTACCCCCGACATGCAACTTCTCTCATCATGCTCTATCATTCCACTTTGGTTTTCTCATATTCCTTCTCGCATCCTTTCACCGGATGCTCTGCAGGTTCATGCTCTTACATTCCTTCCTACATTATGTCGATACGTCATGCTCTTGCATTCCTACCAGACGTCCCTATTTCATGCACTTTCATTCCTTCCCGCCAGTTGGTCCTACTTCACATTCTTGCATTCCTGGCCAACGACATCAATCGTGGTCCCTACTTCATGCTCTCGCATTTCTACCATACGTCCCTACCTTATGCTCTTGCATTCCTGTTTTCTCAGAGGATGGCGCCCATTTGGCAGTCAGTACCAACGGCGGCCATTTTGGCAGCCAGAACTGATAGCCATCTTGTTCCCCTACTTCATGCTCTTGTATTACACCCTAATCTCTTCCCTACTTAATGTTCTTGCATTCCAAGCAAGAGGATTTTCTCCGAGACTTCCCGAATTCGAATACCTTGTTGCTTGCTCTTGCATTCCAAGCGAGGGGGTTTTCTCCGGGTCTTCCCAAATTCGAATACCTTGTTCCATGCTCTCGCATTCCAAGCGAGGGGTTTTTCTCCGAGTCTTCTCGAATTCGAATACATTGTTCTTTGCCCCTGCATTTTAAGCNCGCATTCCAAGCGAGGGGTTTTTCTCCGAGTCTTCTCGAATTCGAATACATTGTTCTTTGCCCCTGCATTTTAAGCGAGGGGTTTTTCTCCTAGTCTTCCAAAATTAGAATACTTTGTTCCATGCTCTAACATTTAAAGCGACGGGGTTTTCTCCGAATCTTCCCGAATTCGAATACCTTGTTCTTGCTCTTGCATCCTATGCGTATTTATAAGCATAGTTGGCCATAAATTCCTATCCGTTTAAGATACAGTTACCAAATTCGTAACATAAACATCAGTCCCGACAACGAAAATGATTGCAGAGTCATTTATGTCCTATGCATACTTATAAGCATAGTTGGTAGTAATTTCCCAACCGTTTAAGATAAAGTCACCAAATTCGTAACATAAGCATTACTCCTGACAACAAGAATGAGCGCAGTGCCATTTATGCTTACATGTACTTATAAGCATAGTTGGATGCAATTTCCGAACCGTTTCAGATACAGTCGCCAAATTCGTTACATAGACATCACCGCTATCAACGAAAATTATCGCAGGGTCATTTATGCCCTATGAGAATTAATAAGCATAGTTGGCCGTAATCTGCGAACCTTTAAAGATACAGTCGNCGCAGGGTCATTTATGCCCTATGAGAATTAATAAGCATAGTTGGCCGTAATCTGCGAACCTTTAAAGATACAGTCGCCAAATTCGTAACACATATATCACCCTTGTCACATGATAGCACAAGTCTCTACCAACTCTACCCTCCTCTTAGCATCAACTAGCCTCCCTTAACCATCCAATTACATCCAGGATGGATAAATAAATCTGAAACTGTATACGTAAATAAAATTCTGCATGGATAACTTACAAAAAAACTTCGATATAAAAAAGCAGGATACATGCAAATGTGATACATGCACGATGCGCATAGTCGTGGTAACTGTAAAAAATAATTATATGATAATATAAACGATCATCATCTGACCTACACAAGGGTTGGCAGCTCGAGTCATCGCTAGCATGGGTAACCCTTAATAACCAGACATAGAGTGAAAAAAAAAAGTTTTATATAATTGTAAAGTTAACAAGTCATACATAGTCAAGGGTTACATTAAAACACGCGCCTGTTAATACAAATAAACACTAACAGCACGATACGAGGGTCGGTGAAATCGCGCGTAAAAGACACGAAACTGTCCTATGCATAAAAAAATCAAACGAGCATCGAGCTCGGTATGCTATGGTAGGCGAAAAATTACCATCGCGAAGTGTGTGGGAGACGATAAGAGGTCAACACTGCCACACACTTTTGGAAACAGAACCTGTAAGACAACCAAAGCGATCGACTGCGCATTGGCAGCGCGAGCACCGGATGCCGCCATGACAAAGCGAGGGGTTCATATCACTTAGTCGAGAGAGCAGGTGTCAGGGCATCATACGGGCCATGCGCACACGCACACTCCTTTACGAAGGAGGGGCACATCTCATTAGGCGAGAGAGAGAGAGAGAGCGAGAGAGAGTCGTACCACACTCCAGTGTGGCAGACCAGCCGAGTTACACATACGTTTCCCTTTACGAGTGAAATTCTGTTATACAGTAGAAACTAGCAATTTATATTAATCTAAATACTAGATTTATGTATGTGCATACTTATTTGAATATGTATAATGTATTTATATATAACCAGAACCGAAAGCACATGCGAAACATCATGCAATTTCCGAACCATTTAAGATACAGACAACACATTTAAAACATAGTCATCACCCCCGTCAACGAAAAAGTTCGCAAGTGTCAAGTATGTCCTAAGCATACTTATAAAAAAAACTCCGATGGAGCTACAGTCCATAATAGTTATATTGATGTTGATATCATACCAATAAGTTTAGTAAAAAGTTAGAATGCACGTCGACATGAGAAAGAACGAATGATCACAAGTACCAACCACAAAAGTGAGTACAATACAATTGCGATACTCATTATACTACTTGTAAGACGGTTTTCCTTTGCTTGTCACCAAACAACATACATTTAAACCATTAGTCGCGCAAGAGAGACATCACTGCTACACACTGATGCAAACGGATATAAAGATAATTATAAAACAAATAGTTATAAGCATTTAACAATCTATGTATATTGCGCGAGCATCGTGAGCTGTACATCATGGTAGTAGAAAAAAACTTTTGCGAAACCGAGAAGAACAGATGCGATAAGGCGACATTGCTACAAACTGATGCAAATAGATATAAAAAACAAAATGTAAAGGAAAATAGTTATAAGCACTTACTAACCAGCACAATTACATATTACACAAGAATAGAGTGCTGTATACAGTTTGTTAAACGATATTATACAATACCAGACCGTCCTGGCCAGTACAACAGAATAGCAAATGACTTCCTTATAAATCGACTGAAACGAAACCCTCGCATTTAGTGAACAACCAACATTCACAACACTAGCAGAGGAACACATCCGACCCGACCGACTTCGCACAATCAACTAACATCATGAGAATCTGTAGCGCAGTGGTTTCTAACCGGTGGTCCGCGGACCACAGATGGTCCGCGAGGACTAAAAAAGTTGTCCGCGGAACATTTATTTATTTTACTGGGATTCAACAACTACATTAGAGGCATCTTATTAGGCATCTTTTGACGTTTCTCAAATTTAGTGGCAATATAACTTTGTACAGGCGGCCACATCATTCCATTTAAGTTTTTAAAGTTATTACTGAACACTAGCACGNACCACAGATGGTCCGCGAGGACTAAAAAAGTTGTCCGCGGAACATTTATTTATTTTACTGGGATTCAACAACTACAGTAGAGGCATCTTATTAGGCATTTTGACGTTTCTCAAATTTCGTGGCAATATAACTTTGTACAGGCGGCCACATCATTCCATTTAAGTTTTTAAAGTTATTACTGAACACTAGCACGTCATTAAAAATAATAATAATAGAAACTTGTGTTTTTATGTCAAATGTAAACTGTTACGACGATCAATATAGTTGGCAAACATCATTATCAGTTTATGTTTCAAGAAATTCGAACCTCATTACTAGGTTACGAGTTACGAGTTAATCGGCGCCTGACGCCCTAGCGGCGCTACGCTAAGACGACAGGCGGGTTGGGGGCGGGGGCGTGAGGCCTAGGGGGTCGAGCGATCGACATTACCCTGCAGCGAGCGTCAGTCGGCTTAGTCGCATGGTGTTTACCGAACGTGTCTCTTAACCCCTTTAGTTGTGGACGTGAAATCTAAATTGGCGCTGTCGTCCTTGAACTTTGTCTGTAAGTACCTAGTCATTTAATACAGTGACTCAATATTTATGTTAACTTTTAGCTAAGGATAAAAATGAATTTCAAATGTAATGAAAAATAATATAGCTTTTGTATTTCTTTATACTTTTTATATTCGATTGCGTTTTTGTTTTATTTTCAGAATATGGCGCCTAAGAGAAAATATGCCAATAGTTATATTTAATATGGATTTACCTCCATTGAAAGTAGTGGATAAATGAAACCTCAGTGCGTTATATGCGCCACTGTTCTCGGAAATGATAATTTAAGCCAGAAAAATTAAAACACCCCTTAGAAACGGTCCATCCTAATTTCTGTGACAGATCATCAGAATTATTCGCAGGGAAAATGAGAGAATCTATAGAAGATGAAACTTGGGCCTAGTAGAAGATTTGCGTCATTTGAGGTATCGAAATTGATAGCGCAATCAAAAAACCCACACACGATAGGATAAACACTCGCGAAACCTTGTTTGATCAAAGCTGTCGAAGAAGTTTTAGGGATGGAAGACAAAATTTAAATACGAGAAATACCATTATCGAACAACACAGTAAAAGCTCTAAATGAAATAATGTCAAACGACATCGAGGAGCAACTTGTTTCAAAAATTAAAAATCCCCATATTTTGCTTTGCAGTGCGATGAATTGACAGATGTTTCTAANTGGCGCTGTCGTCCTTGAACTTTGTCTGTAAGTACCTAGTCATTTAATACAGTGACTCAATATTTATGTTAACTTTCAGCTAAGGATAAAAATGAATTTCAAATGTAATGAAAAATAATATAGCTTTTGTATTTCTTTATACTTTTTATATTCGATTGCGTTTTTGTTTTATTTTCAGAATATGGCGCCTAAGAGAAAATATGTNTTTTATATTCGATTGCGTTTTTGTTTTATTTTCAGAATATGGCGCCTAAGAGAAAATATGTCAATAGTTATATTTAATATGGATTTACCTCCATTGAAAGTAGTGGATAAATGAAACCTCAGTGCGTTATATGCGCCACTGTTCTCGGAAATGATAATTGAAGCCAGAAAAATTAAAACACCCCTTAGAAACGGTCCATCCTAATTTCTGTGACAGATCATCAGAATTATTCGCAGGGAAAATGAGAGAATCTATAGAAGATGAAACTTGGGCCTAGTAGAAGATTTGCGTCATTTGAGGTATCGAAATTGATAGCGCAATCAAAAAACCCACACACGATAGGATAAACACTCGCGAAACCTTGTTTGATCAAAGCTGTCGAAGAAGTTTTAGGGATGGAAGACAAAATTTAAATACGAGAAATACCATTATCGAACAACACAGTAAAAGCTCGAAATGAAATAATGTCAAACGACATCTAGGAGCAACTTGTTTCAAAAATTAAAAATCCCCATATTTTGCTTTGCAGTGCGATGAATTGACAGATGTTTCTAANGAGGAGCAACTTGTTTCAAAAATTAAAAATCCCCATATTTTGCTTTGCAGTGCGATGAATTGACAGATGTTTCTAATTGTTGTCAGTTGCTCGTGTTTGTCCGCTTTTTAGACGACTACAAGTCAATCAAGAAAGAATTATTGATTTCTCGCGAGCTGGAAACAACGTCAAAAGGTATCGATGTCATCAACATAATAAGCGAATATTTTGAGAAGTGTAACATTATGTGGGAAAATGTGCCGGTTTCTGTACGGATGGAGCTCCAGCCAGCTATGTTAGGATCACGCTCCTATCTCGCGACATTAATAAAACCGAAGAATTGTTCTGCATTAACAACGCATTGTATCATACGTCGCCAGGCGTTAGCTTCTAAGACTCTTCCGGAATACCTTGCTAACACAATGCAATTTGCCATAAAAGTGGTCAATGTCATCAAAAGCAGTGCCTTAAATACACGCCTTTTTAAAAAACTGTTTACCGAAATGGACTCCGAACATGAGACGCTTCTTTTTCACACCGAAGTTCGTTNACACGCCTTTTTAAAAAACTGTTTACCGAAATGGACTCCGAACATGAGACGCTTCTTTTTCACACCGAAGTTCGTTAGCTTTCGAAAGGAAACATGCTAGGAAGATTATACGAACTAAGGGAGGAAGTTGAGCAGTTTCTAGCAGAGAATAAAATTAAAGATTTACAAGAGAAGTTTACTTATCAGATATCTCAGCTGCACTTGGCTTATCTTGTGGATATTTTCACACATTTTAATAAGTTAAACTTGCAGTGGCAACGTTCTGGAAATATAAATTTAGAAGGCGTAGCAAACATATTTATCTTTGAAGATAAACTTCGCGTCTTTATTTGCAAACTTCAACTATGGATGGGTAAAGTTGTCGAAAACAATTTTTCTGCGTTTGCGACATTAATAGCCCTCGCCGATGACGAAAAATATGTTATGCTAAGAGCGGCTATACAACAGAACATCAGAAGTCATCTGCAAATGCTGGTCGATGAATTCAATCGTTACTTCCCGGAATATAACCAAACCGTATCGAGAGGTTTCTAAAAGCTGATTCGTAACCCTTTTGGTATCAATGTTGGAGAGGTTGCTGACGAAGTCCAGGAAGAGCTCATTGAATTGCAAAATGATAGAAACTGCAAGGACGCATGTGAATCTGACATTGCTCTTGAGGAGTTTTGGTGTAAAAAAGCAATTTCATATACTAAAATTCAGGAAATCGCCTCGCGCTATCTTATGCTCTTCTCTACAACTTATTTGTGTGAACAAGGATTTTCTGCTTTGCTTGTAATTAAAAACAAGTCCAGGAATCGTTTGAATGCAAGTGATGATATGCGTGTAGCTTTGAGCAATAATATTAGCCCGAGGATTACACAGCTTGTAAAGGAGATGCAAGCTCAAAAATCACATTGATAATTTGCCAAATTAAATTTTCTATAAGAAATGTTCTTTTTATATTATAATAGTACTTTCAGTGCATGTTACTACTAAGTTAAACAAATATGTTGAAAGTTTTGATTAAAGTTTATTTTAAGGTAAATACAGTTTATTATTCTTGACCCTTGTGGTCCCCGCTAAGAATAAAAAAATCATGGTGGTCCCTGGTCACACAAAGGTTGGGAACCACTGCTGTAGGGCCTTCCCCAGCCAGCCGATGGCACGCGCGAACACTGTGCAGGTCTCAACAACTGAAGGGATGACTCAGAACACTAGCCAAGAGAGAGTTGTTTCAGACCCTAGTGTGTCCGACTAGCCGAGTCACACATGTACTTTCCTTAATGAGATAAATTCAGTTATACAGTACACACTAACAATTTATCATGTTTTAAATACTATATTTATATATGTACTTATTTTGAATACATATCATTTATATATTAGCAGAACCGTAAACACATACGAAACAACACTCACTTAAACCATTAGTCGCGCAAGAGAGAGACGACACTGCTATGCACTGACACAAACAGATTTAAAAAAAATTAATTATAAAAGTAAATATTTATTCACATTTACTGACAAATATATGTGTGTGAGCATCGTGCGCTGTACATTATGATAGGGGAAGAAATTTCCGCTGTGGAATGTGGGAAAAATAATATTAACACTAAAGTAAACTGATATAAAACATTTAATGAAAAAGAAAATAATTATAAGCACTTACCATTCATCCCATTCGAATATATTACACATGCATGTTCTTTTACGAGAGAAATGCAGCTATACAGTGCAAATTAACAATTTATTTAGTTTGAAATCAGAGTACAACACTAGCAGCGGAACGCATCCTACCCGGCCGTCGTGCCCCCAACTAGCAGGGAATATGTGAGGCAGCTCAAATGGTCGGCTGGCGACGCGAGCACCGTGCAGGTCTCGGCAAGTCGTGCGGATGAGACAGAACACTAGCAGAGAGAGAGAGAGAGAGAGAGAGAGAGAGATCTGTGTCAGGCTCCAGGGCCACACACATACACTTCCCTTTACGAGAGGAATTCAGTTATACATTACAAGGTATCAATTTATCCTGTTTTAAATACTAAATATATAAATTTAATTATTTGAATACATAACATTTATAGTGTTAGAACTGCAAGCACATACCAAACAACATACATTCAAACCAATAGTCGTGTAAGACAGACGACACTGCTATGTGCTGTTTATAGAAAATAAATCATTTAACCTGACGGCACTGGAGACAGTAAATCATCCTTGAAAATAAAGCATCGCAGGTTCAAACCCCATAGAGAGTCCAATAATTTCTCAGGTAAAAATACATGATATGCAATGAAAAAAACTTATGTATTATACGTATTTAAGTATCGAGATCATCATGCAAAAATCAAGTAGGTAACAAGCAGGCCACTGTGACAACCCCTGATGGACAGCACGAACCATCATGTTGTGATAATCCTATAGAAGCAGTTAGTTATGTTTACATATATATATTACGATAGCGTACATTGTTACAATATAAAGATGGAATCATTGGTTGAAGACTTACCATCTGTTACTGCATCATCAACAGCAAGGGACTCTGGATATTTGCTCCTTACATCGCGTCAACATGAAAGTACTCATTGCAATTTCGCTCGCAGTGATAGTCCTAATAGACATAGCAAAAAGTGTAAAGATAATGTTTTGTTGTTCATCGGGAAGTGATCTGGAAGTATTGTACCAAGACATTGCTACCTTGCCGCTTTTCAGTGCTAAGCCACTGCATGAGTCTGCGAAAATGTAGATTTTTTCGTGGTCTTCGTCCTTATGAGTGGATTCTGTAGACTCCCTGGGCTCCTTGCAAAATAGAAGTAAATATAGCCCGGGGGTTCTTCATGTCTTGTAATCGTCAACTCGGATGATCCCACCTGGTAGAAACTCTATTTCATCAGCACCGAGGAACCATTTATCATTATGCCTGTGTACACCTATGACATATCATTTTTGGGAGATGTGTACGATCGTAGGTAGCAGCGAACCAGAGAATTGGGTTTGAAGACTCTCTTCCATAATTTTTTCTTATGTGCCAAATCCGCATCCGATCCATCGTCCCGATCTGTCTGTACATCATCATGTTTTCGCTTCTTCAAGGCTCAGCATCATCGTCGATTTCGGTCTTCACAGCTATGGGTGCTCCATCGCTCTCCTTAGTACATCGAGAAGACGAGTAATGGGTTAAAAATTGTCTTAATTTATAAGGTAGTGTGAAATTTTGGCTCTCTTGGCGAGACAATATCTCGAGCGAACAGACTGTATCGTCTGATGCAGGTCGCTGGCAATATCCCACATCGCACTGAATAACATTTTTTACTGTTGCTCTCTTTTATAGGTTTAGTTTTGGATCTCCACCAATATACTTTCGATATTGCCCAGGCGTTCGCTGCAGATATCCGATATGTCCCTGCTGTAATTTTTAATATCCATTTTCTTTGCAAGGTGGGAAATCGAGATAGCGAATGTATGCTCTATGGAATCTTTAAGTACTTTTAGATTCTCTTAATTTTGTGCAAATTCCACATTCAACCGGTCGATAATTTAATTTTGAACATTCGTTAAGTGCTTGTCCATGTCCACCATATAGCGAACGATCTCCGTTTTCATACGCTCCATATTTGCACCGAGCTTAGACAGGTAGTTCTGAAAGAGTGTGTTTTGTTCGGTCAACATACTGCGCAGTTCCGAGATGATGCCTTTACCAGTTTCGAGGACGAAATGTTTAGTACCAGCATCCTTGTATCGTTCGGGTTCGCCAACACTTCGAATTATTTTTCTAGCAGCATCACAAGTTCCATCGTTTCTTGGTACGAGACAACCTCTATCTTCGTCTTTGTGAAGGAGCAGCTTGAGATTATTTTGCCCGAATTTCGATATGCTGTAACTCATTATCGGTGGTAGGCGATGAACTGAGCGAGTTCCATCGGCACCTCCCATTACATAGGGGCCAGTCCTTAACGATCGTCCAGCACAAGGAATACAGACTCTTGAAATCTGATAACATCATGTCCATATTGAGATAATCGTCGTTAACATGCCGCGAATTCATATCGTCCATGCAAAACAGCACCAACATGTTTGCGTTGTGGAGCAGCTCTTTTGGAATGCGCGAATATATCTGGCCGAGGTACACACAGTTCACCTTCGCATGCTGTCCCATGCTGAAATATTTTTTAAATGCAATTTTTTTTTTTCGCAGATACCATCGGAGAAAAATTTCGAGTTTGGAAAAGCTTCGCTCTGAGACACCACCTCCTCGTTTTCGCTGCAGGGGAAATAACTCATGCCTTCCATGGTCTGCAGTACTTGTGCCAATCGCTGTCATTTCTGTAGCTGGAGCGATTTTGATTATATATAAATGTTCTCGAACCGCAGACCGTTCGGTTCTTCCAGAAGGCTCAGTAGGATTCATGTTTTCCCGCAATTTGTTGGTCCTGCGATGATGCACATCACTGTATTCGGAAATAGGTTTCCATGTCGCGATTCGTAGGAGATAACTTCATCTTCAGAATGGATGCATATGGGTAGAGTAACATGTTGCTTGACGATCTGAATATTACCACTACAATCTTGCGGAGCAGGTGGATCAGTTGTGGAACGATTGTGGAGCAATTGTAGAGAATGTGGAGTGATTGTGGAGTATGTGGAGTGATTGTGGAGCATGTGGAGTGATTGTTGAGTATGTGGAGTGATTGTGGAGCGATTATGGAGCAGGTGGAGCGATTGTGGAGCATGTGGAGCAGGTGGGACGATTTTGGAGCATGTAGAGCACATGGAACGATTGTGGAGCGATTGTGGAGCATGCAGAGATTGCACAGAATCAGTGCTGAAAATTTTAGAATGTCTCTTTAAAGCATCCCTCCAGGTAAACTGATGTCGTCAAAGTTAGCATTGAAATGTCATACCTGAACGTTTCATTCTGCAGGACGTTTTTCAACTCGTAAGTTCCTCAAAAGCTGAAAGATGCGTTAATGAATACTGAAATAACCACTCATAAACGTGGATTTGGAACGGTTTGCATACAAATTGGAAATACTGCTTNAATGCTTTACCAAAGAAGCGACAAAAAAGAAACATCATTGGCATTTTACGTCCGTACTGTTCCAAGTATAGAATGATACTGAAACGAAAAAGTATAAAAGGAGTATATTTATACTTTTCTTGCTCAGTTCACCGCGATGTCTCGAAGAGGTAAGATTGTAGCTGGAAGTAGGATCGTCTATGCGCTGATCAACAACCTACCATTCGAGTTGCAAATTCCAAGATATAGGTTGTGTGGGCTGGAAACCACGCTAGCTAAAAGGTTGTCATGCAACGAGACAGGCATAAATGCCCTGGACGTGGTGTGCAAGCAGCACGACATCGCCTATTCCCTACACAAGGATCTGCAAGATAGGCACCTGGCAGACAAGATACTTGCACAGAAGGCCGACTAGATAAGAAAATCTTCAGAGACCAGACTCGGAGAAAAAAATAACTGCATGGGGTGTATCCAACACGATGAAGGCCAAGGTATAGGCATGGGTGATAAGAGCAAGTGAAAGGCACAGGTTAAAATGGGAACAGGTACAGAGAGCAAGAGAAAGGCCCAAGTGAAACGAAAATCAGTGACAAAAGGAAGAAGAGCATACAAGGCTAAGAAAACATCCATTGGCGCATTCTTTACATTGCTTTTGCCTGCCCTCGAGGGTCTAATCGGAGACACAAGTGGTATTGCCCGAGCCGTCAAAACAGCATCGAACAAACAGAAGCAGTTGCAAGAGGCACAAAGACACATTGCAAATATGGAAGCTATCGCAATGGGTAAAAAAAAAAACGGCCATGGCCTCTACTTAAGGCCTTACCCAGTAGGAGGCGAAAGTGTGTAAAACCAACACAGCAGGAAGAGGCGTTAATGAATACTGAAATAACCACTCATAAACGTGGATTTGGAACGGTTTGCATACAAATTGGAAATACTGCTTTTAAGGGGAGTTTTTATGAGAGATGCTTTGCCCCCTAATCATAATAGAGACGAATGTACCATAATTAATCTCGACATGGCATCTGGGCCCGATACGCACTGGGTAGCTTACTCAAAAAAGGGAAACATGCAGAGTATTATGTTAGTTTTGGTAATTTGCGTACTCCTCCCGAACTGCGACGGCATTTGAAATATACCAAACTAATGTACAATTACGAAATGGAGCAAGTGTATAACATGTGGAACTGTGGACATTTGTGTCTTCACTTCCTGGTTCGCTCTTACAAGTAATTGTATAGAATGGCTATACATTGTGAGAAAACCATCAGTCATGTCGATAACGCTTACCTTGATGGGTCGTAGCACCGAGCTGTGCATGGTACATTTTCCACCACTCGACCTGGATGGAGAATGTTGCATAGGCCTTGTCGATTTTCAAACCTACAATGCGATACCGAACATCCATGAAAAAAACTGCAAGCTGTAACTCGTAAAAAGTGGTAATTTTTCCCATGAGGTGTCGCTGACAAAGGCTCTTATGAAATAGACAACATTTCAAGGTACATTGAAGATTCTCTGTCCGCCAACATGGAATTCGAACAACATGGGAATCCCAATTCCCTGAGTAGTGTTATCAGATGCAGCAGAAATATCGACTTTACGAAACTGGATACTATCGGACCGATGCTGGGGTTCGAGTCACGCATTACGAAGCTGGCAAAACACACTTGTCGTCACGGCCTGTAAACATTTTGCTGGTCAATGTGATACAAATAAACTGCAATTTGGCCGGTGGTGCATACCTCAATGGCAGGCCGAGCAATACATTGCACGAATTTTCGCCTATGCTACCTCCAGGTTTTAAACTGGTTGTAGCACCACAAAGCATCATTTATGTTCTGGTCGTTGCGAAGAGATCAAACGTGGTGGTCGTGACATTCGTCGACCAGCATGGAGTTGGTGAACTTTCGTAACGAAGAAATCACCCTACTGCTGTATTTGAGAAGATGGAAATAAAATTTACGTCGACCAGAAGCAATAAAATAAAGTGTCGTGCGAAAACTGAAATCAGTACGCCACAAGTCTCCAAGGGAGATTTTCCTCTGTAATCGCGGATTCTAAGTCAATCGTCATGGAAGATTACCTAAACATCGCGGAGCTAGCCGTTTTTTGAAAACAATGTAATGAATGTGGAACTTCATGTGTATCAGTCTTTCCTGATCGGATCATACACACTACCATCGGAAGTTCGGATAGTAGTCAAACACCAATATATCTGCTCTCTTCCTTGCCAGTCTTTCCTACGAATTAGGGGGACTCTAAGGAAAGAATATGGGACCAAGCAAGCATCAACGAAAATAATGAGCAATGGAATTCTTCACCTGATCAATCGTAAGACGTATTTTCTCAACGGCGTCGAGTTGGACCAGTCGCGAGATGTGGGCATAACCTCATCAATCAAAAATTACCTTTCGCTCGCACCTAAAGAGCTGTCTGCTGCCAAGATGCAGGCTGGGGAATCGAAGATGGCTACAGTGTTCCTATATACCCTGGATTTATGTTTGAAGTAAGCATGCCACTATATATGCTATTGGGATTTGCTGAAGTCTACAATCAAATTATCTTCAATTCGAAGCAGGAAATGGTGCTGCTTCTAGATAATACGCATGCAGACACCATCGTGGGTACAGGAGAAAACCTGGAGACAGTGGAACTGAAACTCCAGTCTATCGAAAGGATGTTGCCTCATATTCAGTTAAGCACTGCAGAATGCAAAACATATTGAAGAATGTGGAGGATGGCAAAAAATCGATATGGCATTCAGGTTGTGGAGTTTCGAGACATACCCTGGATAGCCAGCAAGCCAGCACATCAACTGGATGGATAAGTCCAGCTTTTCTTCTAAGAAACCGAATTACATCATCGTTGGGCTACAGACCAGAAGACAGCACAATGTTAGAGTGAGTCGTTCGCTTTTCAACATATGTTAAATAAAAAATGTAAAAATATTTTTAATAGCGAAAGCTATCCATACGTTGGCATTAACATGAACTTTAAAAATGGGTAGTACCTACTGGCATATCAGATGTACGCTCAATTTTAAAATCCATATTATGGGTGCACCCAATCCACGATATTGAGCCACGATACTTTCAAATGTTTGGCCCCGCTCATGGTATTCGGTTTGAGTAAACAAGACAAGCCTATTACCTCCAGTGTAATCGACTACAGGTTCGAATTCACGACACATTTAAATATTCCCACCAACATGTATGCATTCTGCCTGATACGTGATACGTCACGATCGGCTTGTATCGTACAATTGCCGAGATAAAACCGTCAAAATACTGCAGTGAGCGCTGTTGAGAATATATAAATACAACTGTTCACACACGATAATTATTAAGTCGTCTTCGAGCATCATCAGTTTAATAAAGTACTGTAATCTGCAGGGTTTCCAGAGCCAAAATTTCTTCGTGATCTAGGAGATCGCAGTGACCTATGACTATGATGATAAAAAAAATGACCTCCCAATTTCCGACCTCCATACCCCTGGAAACTGTTGGATGAGAAGAGCAAGAAAACAAACACCTAACTGAGCAAGTACTACCGTGGACTGGAATGGTATGAATGCAATTTTCCATACCATCAGATGGGAAATGTACTGAGTGACTTGCTGATGCAGTACTCGAAGGCTCCGATTTATGTAGCAGGATCTGAGGAGAAAAAATGGCTTAGAGACTTGTGTAAATTTGAAGTGGAGATTATCTACGTACTGGCTGAGTATAGATGTCCTTCGCTTCGCAAAGTCTTTAAAATGTAGGGCGAGTCGCAGCGTCATCACTGCGACAGGTCAGAACCTGTCTGGGCCTGCACACGGAAGAATATGCAGCTACTGCGCAAATGGTTCACCACATCCTTGGACCGGGAGTCGGGTGCCAACGAGTAAACACGAAATCGTCCGAATCGACCCGAAGTTTTCTTAACTTTGTTCGAAGAAGATTAATGAAAATTATTAATTTTTATGATTATGTATATTTTAATCCGTGTTCAATACATGTTGAGTAAAAAAATATGCTGTGTTTAATTTATTTAAAAAAAAACCCCTCCACTTTATATAAAAAATATTTTAAATAAAAATACTTGATTTTAAGAATAAAACAAAAAATTCAATATGACAGTTTACATACTTTGCAGAAAAGGCCAATGTCACCATTCGGTACAGGCCGATAGCAGGTGGCATAATCGAGAAATTATCATAACCTATGTGTTGAAAATATAATCCAAGATGAAGGGCACCAACAGTGCAACCTATACTTTAAAAACATTAATAAATATGGCTGCCGCCTGGTGGCTAAATCGACAATTCGTCTGGTGGGTGAATTAATTCACTAGCACCACCTAGGTGATGAAAACATATGGAATCCAAGAAGGCATCCTCCAGCAATGTAAAAACAAATTACAGACGAAAAACCAAGATGGCAGAATGAGTATAGGTGAGGATGGAGACCTGCCGACTAAACAGCCAATAGCAATTGGTGGTGGTGGTGAGTCATCTGCTGGGCATGGTGCTGGGTGGACCTCCGGAAATGTAAGTTTTTTTTAAATAATATTTTTTATAGAACATTTTTTTATACTTTTAAATAACTTTTATTAGATAGTTTATAAAATATTTCTAATAATTTTTTTTGGACCTTTTGGATTTTTTGCTTTTTCGAGGTCAAAGGTCACCGGGGTCAAAAGTCACATGTCACCGACATCGAGCATGGCGGATAAGATTGCCGCCGACAAACCGGAATGACAGAACATGAACAACTCCGAGCTCCGATCCCAGATCTCGGTGCCATAGACTTCCCTATTTCCTTCTACTGACATTCGTATTTACCTTTTAGATTTTGTTATTATAATTTCGAATTCTGTTTCGCATTATCCTAAAATGATAAGAAAATGTTATTTCGATATTTAATCCAAACTATAACTTGCCACACGAAGTGTAAACTTCGTAGTGAATTAATTACAAATGTTAGTAACTAAAATTTTACGGACTAATATTTTTCGCAGTAGTTAAATGTAACGTTCTTTTTTGAGCGGCGTACAGGACCAACTAATACCGCATCTTCTAATGATACTGCTTGTTATCTATCGCCACTCTCTTACCATTATACAGATTGAGTATAAATGAATACCCCAAATTTGAAGGTCTATAATATCAAAACCAAACAACCCACAACCTTCATTGTCCAATCAAATGAACCGTGGAACCGTGAAGTTTGTTTACCATACATTCATAAATATTCAATGTGACCATCATGAGCGGCCCGAACGACATATATGCGATAATCAAACTCGTTCCACGCTCTTTCAGCATGTCCGGTGTTATGGTTTGGATGGCGTTTGTAACCCTCGGTTTGGGTGGTGAGGGGGAAGGGAGCTCGCATTCGACACGTCAATGTGAAGGGGAAGGTCTGATGTTTCCTTTATGTGCCGAGAGATGACACTGGGAGCGTCTGTCGTTGCACTATGAGCGTGTGTTGTGTGTAAGTCCGCATTACGATGGCGACGGAACAACAGAAGGCGTTCTGGGTTATTCAGTTTGCTAAATGTGAATCGGTTACGACTGTTTAGCGTGAATTTTGTCGCAAATAAGGACGTCGTCCTCCCGATAGGTGGAGTATCGTACGTTGGTTTCGTAAGTTATGTGACACAGGACGCCTTTGCAAAGGTAAAAGTTCCCACGGCCACGTGTGTCCGAAGAGAATGTGCAACGGATTCAACCAGCCTTCGTTCGCAGTCCCAGAAAGTCAACCTTACAAGCTAGCGGGGAAATGCAAATTCTTTAATCGACGGTATGGACAGTGTTGCGAAAGCGATTGCTGTAAAAACCGTACAGGTTACAGCTTGTACAGACTCTTACCGAAAGGGATAAAGAACTGAGACGTGATTTCTGCGCGTTCGTTCTTGCCCAGAACGGGGTAGACGATGCCTTCATGTCCAAACTGGTTTTTAGCGATGAAGCTATGTTCCATACAAATGGTAAGGTGAACCGGCACAACGTGCGGATATGGGGTCAGGAGCCTCCACATGAAACCACCGAACACGAGCGCGCTTCTCCCAAAGTGAACGTGTTTTGCGTTATATTCAAAGACACTGTTTTCGGCCCTTTATTTTTTCATTAGCCCACTGTTACTGGAATCCCTTATTTGGACATTCTTACAGAGTGGTTGTTTCCTCAGTTGGAAGAGGTGGCGGGGGACTTAATTTTCCAGCAGGATGGTGGGCCACCCCATTGGCACCTAGCTGTTCGCGGATACCTAAACAAGACGTTGCCGCAACGCTGGATTGGTCGAGGAGCAGCTGGTGCCCGGACTCATTATCACTGGCCTCCAAGGAGCCCGGATCTTATCCCGTGCGATTTTTTTCTATGGGGTACATAAAGGATCAAGTGTTCCGTCCACCATTACCGGCTAACATTGACGCCCTGAAAACGAGAATTACAAACCCCATCAAAACCGCAATACCGGACATGCTCACAAGAGTGTGGGATGAGTTTGATTATCGCGTAGATGTCGCTTGGGCCGCTCGTGGTGGTCACATTGAACATTTATGAAGATATGGTAAACAAATTTCATAGTTCCACGGTTCATTTGATTGGTCAACCAAGGTTGTAGGTTGTTTGGTTTTGAGATTATATATCTTCAAAGTTGGTGTATTCTTTCATACTTAATCTGTATGACATTGCAAGAGATTTGCATAATTGAATTTGGAAATCAGACAAACAGAATAAATATAAGTTGTCCATAGTGAATATTTTATCTGATATAATAAATGAAAAGCAAACGGAATACTGCAGGAAATCTTGTTTACTTTGGTACAGGATGTTAGCAGATGTACATGTTTAAGGCTAAATTAAAGTGCAAAATAAAGGTCATTGATGAAAACAGTGACCTGGCCAAACATTATCATTTAAGTTTATCTAATTTTCGGTTTAAGAGGTTTTAATGTCATGACCGAAACCCTATTTATTCACATATTTATTGACCAGGCTTTACCATGAAATAAAAGTCAGTCTGCGTAGCCTCGTGGAAAAGACCGGATACGTAAAATTCGGTGCTTTGCTACATTTTATTTTATATCATGGGAAAAAAGTTCCGCATTTCGAATAACACCGTGCAGTATCTTGAACGAATAAAAATACTTTGTCACCTTTCTAAATAGAAATTCATGAGTTGAAACGGAATTGCTTAGTAACATATCTTATATAAATAAAAATCAATTGCCACATGTATGACAGAGCATCACTTGAGAACGGCACGGTCGATTTGGCTGATTTCTTTTTTATTGTGTTCGTAATTGTCAGGAAATGGTTTTTATAAAAGAAAATGTTTGGAAAATCCACGGGAAAAGTAAAAAATTTGGATGGTATTTTTATATGAAATCTTTATGTTAAAACATTTCATTACGTGAAATGAGGCACAGTTAGAAGGTTCTGCTGTCACATGTTTTTAGAACAAAAAAAAGTGTGACATTTTGCTAAGTGATTTCATTATATTTTCTTTGTTTAACGGAAAAGAATATTGTGTTATCGGTGGTGTGTTGAAAAGATTATTTTGGTGCCTTTGGAAAAATGCCACCAATAAGGCGTCGAAATATCGGTCTGCGTACGCACAACGCAAGAGAAATACATGATCGTCGAGTCAATGAGACTGATGAAGAGCGTAGACAGCGTTTGGAGGCAAGTAGTATAAGAATTTCTCAAGCGCGATCAATTATGACTTCGGAACAACGGAGACAGTCGAGTTCGATTCGCTCAGTTGGAGATAACGTAAACAATAATTTGGAACGTCGACAAAGCAGACGGCCAAACGTAACAATTCGATATGAACGTTTGGCGTTCTGATACTATCCAACAATCGATTACGCCACGGATGTATCGGTCGACTTCGGGACCATGAGCACTGTTTGTCAACATTGCAATGCTTTGAGGTTTCGACATGAACCACCAGAATTATGTTGTGCGAGCGGAAAGGTCAAATTACCGCAATTGATACTGCCACCAGAGCCACTAGCATCATTGCTTTCTGGCCAAGAACCTCAATCAAAGCTTTTTTTTTTGCAGAATATACAAAAATACAACAGTATCTTCTAAATGACATCATTTGGAGCGAATATAACTTGCACGNTTTTTTTTTGCAGAATATACAAAAATACAACAGTATCTTCTAAATGACATCATTTGGAGCGAATATAACTTGCACGAATACGCGCAAGATGCAATGACTTACGTGCGCCAATACGGTCGACCAGACTTATTCATCACTTTTACATGCAACCCAAAATGGATCGAAATCACACAGCTGTTACTACCCGGTCAATCATCCAGCGATCGTCACGACATTACAGCACGAGTATTCAAGCAGAAACTCAATGCGCTCAAGGACTTCATTGTGAAGTATCATGTCTTCGGAGACGTGCGATGTTGGATGTACTCTGTGGAGTGGCAGAAAAGAGGACTGCCTCATGCGCATATTCTCCTGTGGATGGTCGAGAAAATAAGACCGGATGAAATTGACGCCATCATTTGCGCAGAAATTCCTGATCCGGAAACAGATCCAGAGTTGTATGAAGTTGTGACGACGAATATGATTCATGGACCATGTGGCAATCACAACCGGGAATCACCGTGTATGATCGAAAACAAATGCTCCAAACGTTATCCGCATGCTTTGTTGGCTGACACAATCACAGGTAATGACGGTTACCCCCTGTATCGTCGTCGCTCTGCAGAGGATAACGGCAGAACGATAACGTTGAAAGTCAAGAATAAAGACGTTGTAGTCGACAACAGCTGGATTGTTCCGTATTCGCCGCTGCTTTCCAAAACATTCAAAGCGCATTGCAATGTTGAGTACTGCAATTCTATCAAGTCCATCAAATATGTTTGCAAGTACGTCACGAAAGGAAGCGACATGGCTGTATTTGGTATTGCAGCTCCTGATGCCAACGATGAAGTTTCGCAATATCAAATAGGAAGATATGTCAGCAGCAATGAGGCGATTTGGAGAATCTTTTCATTCGCCATACACGAACGTCATCCCACTGTGGTCCATTTAGCTGTGCACCTGGAGAATGGACAACGAGTTTATTTCACGGTAGCAAACGCAGCGCAGAGAGCTGAACGACCACCAGCGACAACGCTGACAAGTTTCTTCGCGACATGCGCAAGTGATCCATTTGCGAGAACACTGCTTTACTCAGAGATGCCGAGATATTTTACATGGAACGCATCATCAAAAAAATTCCAACGTCGGAAACAGGCAAAGCCTGTTCCTGGATACGTGAATGTATGTTCAACCGATGCATTGGNGCATCATCAAAAAAATTCCAACGTCGGAAACAGGGAAAGCCTGTTCCTGGATACGTGAATGTATATTCAACCGATGCATTGGGGTGCATTTACACAGTTCATCCGAGCAATGACGAATGTTTTTACCTGCGTTTGTTATTGATTAATGTTCGTGGACAGATTTTATTTGAATTTCTAGGAACTGTCAATGGTGAGTTGTCCGCAACATATCGAGAAGCGTATCAGGGTTTACATTTGCTCGAAGATGACATTCATAGGGATCATACACTTGCTGATGCTGTTTTTTCGTCTACTGCGCATCAAATTAGATCATTTTTTGCAATCATAATTTCAACGTGTTTTCCATCTAACCCACTTCATTTATGGAACAAATACAAAGACAATATGGCTGAAGACATTTTGCATCGAGTGTGTTCAACAACAGCGAATCCTGAACTTGACTTTAACGCGGAGATCCACAACGAGGCGTTGATTTCTATAAAGGATTTGTGCCTGATGATGTCCGGCAAGATGTAGCATGAATTAGGAATGCCAGCGCCGAATCGCACCATGCACTGTGCATTCAATAGAGAAGTTGAACGAGAACGACAATACGATCGAGATGATTTGAGTCAATCAGTACGAACAAAGGTCCCACTTTTAAATCAGCAGCAGAAAACCGCATATGATACATTGATGATAGCAATCAACGACTGCTATGGAGGAATATTTTTCCTCGATGCACCTGGCGGAACTGGCAAAACGTTCCTAATTTCATTGATTTTAGATTCGATTCACGCACAAGGTCAAATAGCGCTGGCCGTAGCATCATCAGGGATCGCTGCCACATTGTTAGAAGGAGGATGAACAGCCCAAGCAGCTCTCAAACTGCCACTGAATTTGCAAACGATAGATGAATCGACGTGCAACATTGCCAAAAATTCAACAATGGCAGAAGTACCACAGAATAGCAAAATAATCATTTGGGATGAATGTACGATGGCGCACAAACGAGCATTGGAGGCACTCGATCGAACGTTAAAATATTTGCGCAATAATCAGGACCTCTTTGGAGGTACGATAATTCTGCTGGCCGGTGATTTTTGGCAAACGCTGCCAGTCATTCCAAGATATACAGCTGCTAATGAAATAAACGCTTGCTTGAAGTCATCGAATTTGTGGAAATACGTGAAAACTCTCAAGGTAACAACGAATATGTGAGTCGCGTTACAAAATGACGAATCGGCGGAAGTGTTTTCCACAAAATTATTAGACATTGGCAACGGAAAAATTCCGATTGACGCTTCCACTGGCTTCAATTTGTTTCCACCCAATTTTTGTCAATTCACAACGTTAAAAGAAGAATTGATAACGAAAGTTTTACCGAATATTGGTGCAAATTACAAAAACCATGTTTGGTTGAGCGAACGAGCTATTTTGGCAGCGAAAAATAAGGACGTAGACGATTTGAACATAAAAATTCAAAGTCAAATCGCTGGCCAACTGCATTCATTTAAGTCGATCGATTCAATTACCGATCAAGATGAAGTCGTCAATTATCCAATTGAATTTCTGAATTCATTAGATTTGCCAGGAATGCCGTCGCACAATTTGCAGCTCAAGGTCGGCTCGGTGATACTCATGTTACGCAATCTGCACCAACCGAAACTATGTAATGGAACAAGACTCGCTGTTAAGAAGCTGATGAATAACGTGATTGAAGCAACGATAATCATAGGATAGTTCAAAGGCGAGGATGCTCTGATTCCAAGAATACCACTGATTCCAACCTATTTACCGTTTCAATTTAAGCGTGTCGAGTTTCCTGTTAGTCTTGCATTCGCAATGACGATTAATAAATCGCAAGGCCAATCGTTGGAAGTGTGTGGAATAAACCTTGAATTGCCATGTTTTTCCCATGGGCAGTTGTACGTGGCGTGCTCGAGAGTAGGTTAACCATCGGCGCTATTCGTTTTCTCTCCGAACGGAAAGACAAAAAATATCGTTTATCACCAAGCGTTGCGATGAACGCATTACTTAATTTTTGTAAATGTTTGTAATATTAAAATATGTGTGCTATGCAACCTGGTCTCAACATTAAATCCTAATTAAAATAATCTATCTATCTATCTTCTATCTCTATCTATTTTTGTATAAATTGACAGGGCAACGACTGTCGGGTCAGCTAGTTTATAATATAAAACATACGAAAACTTGAAAATGTTAAGTTGTCTGTGTATCTACATCTGAGAATGAATTTTACAATGACACGCGGCCACTCTGCAGACTGACAAGGCACGAGGGTGGAGGAACCGTCCCATGTAGGTAACCCGTGCTCATAACATTACACCACAAATCCACATGGCGCTTTCGGTAATAGCCACTTTGGTCTTAATATTGTATTCTTATATTTTAATCTATGTAGAAATAACAGCGAGTTGTATTTATTTACTAATTTATTATTTTTAGTATATGTGTTTTTAATACCTACTGTCAGGGTACCATAAATACTAATATCTATAAATACTAGCGAACCGGCCAGGCTTCGCCCGGTAACAATTTAGTTTTTACAACAATACTTTGAAAGACAAAAATGATTACCGTGGGTCATCCTTAAAAGATAAACATATGCTATCGCGGACTTTTCTGTAGACCTTTTGAGAGCTACAATTTTGTAGCACATTAATTTGATGTATCTCTTGTGGTTTAGTCAGCGCAAGCCATGTAAGCGCCCTAAAAGAGGTTTTTTACGACTTGATAACAAACGGTTCGACATATCTCTACTATTATTACATTAAATATAAATGTATCATACATCAAAAACCTTCCTCAAGAAATGCTCTAAATTATATAGAAAACCGCATCAAAATCAATTAAGTAGTTTAGAAGTACTAAGCGAATACAAAAACAGACGCGAATAAACGGCTTTGTTTTATACTATATAAGAGATAAGATATATAAATGTATATAAATATACACTAGTTGTGCCCGTGGCTCCACTCGCGTGGACAACAGAATTATTGTTTAGGTTTTTTTTTTTTTTAAATAAAGTCCATGCTTTATATCCTTTTTCCTGACAATGTCTGCACTTACTTTTCAATTTCAATGAGTGCAATGTGAAAAACTTCGTCATTGAATGTTGCTTGCGTGGTTATAGTAACAGACCTACAGAGAGAAATGACGGTATTTGTTAGTAGACAGGCACTGATCATAAACACAGAACAGAGCACTAACGATGTAATTTTTTGGTGTTAGAATCGCTCTTTTACATAGCCACTGGTCCTCATTTATATTTCTTTGTAGATCTGGGAAAACGCTAGCAATCAGTTCCGTATCACTCTGCGCCAAATTACTAAAATTCCCCGTTAGTGACACACAGCCCTCGGCATCGGTTTATAACCACACATCTCCAATTTTTAATAGTGTATCAGCATAATAACCTGTATCAACGTCATTGTAGAGGTGCACTCTCATATTTGTCGTCAAGATGAATTTCTTGACATTTGCCCATAAGCTTGATGACTTGAGACAGGCTTTGATTTCATCTGTAGGTGTGCCACTCTGAATCACCGGTAGAGTTTGACGGTAGTCACCAGTCACCAATACAACCATTCCTTCCATTATGTCTGTATTGTTTCGTATATCTTACAGAGTTCGGTTTACGGCCTCTGTCGCTTTTTTGTGTGGCATTGTGCTTTCGTCCAACACTAACAATTTACTTTGACGCCTCATTGTACCCCGAGCGCTATTTTTACTAAAAACATTTTTCCTGAGGGAATGAGATATTTTTTCGGGATAAAAAGTAGTAGTCTTTGTCACTTCCCGGCCCTCCAACTATCTCTGTACAAAAAATCACGTTGATCCGTTGCTCAGTTGCGACGTGAAAGAAGGACAAACAAACAAACAACCACCACACTTTCGCATTAAAAATATTAATTAGGAGCACCCGCAAGAAACCCAACCACTCCATGACAGTGACGTTCTACTCCTTTTCCTTCCGTGCCACTCATTTTATCATAAATGTCTCTTACCAAAATCTTTCAATTAACAGAGTTTCAATTTAAGAGTACAAATATATAACGCAGTCGCAAAATATTGCGAAAAAGTTAACCATCCCCTGACACAGATTAGAATGTCAAGTATTTAACCTCCAAAATTGTGAAAATTTATCAACAGACAGATTTAGTATATTTTGTTTATATGTGGGCTTATTCATTTCATCTTTTTCATATCAAATGCCGAATATAAAAAAAATACAAGCATAATAATGATTAAAAACAGCCAAAAATTGATTTAAAAGAATTTACATTGAAACTGTTTATAATTAATAAATTATATAAAGTTACAATAATTATGGGCTCACAGAGCACAACAAACTTAGCCAAAATATTGCAATGTTTCAAAAATCTACTGATTATAAAACACAATTATCTTAAAAATATTTCCCCTACAAATACCCCCTAATAAAGCCCCTAAAAAACATGGCAGGATATGCTTTCTGGCAAGTTAATATCATATCATGTTAAGGACCCTATCCTTTCTGTCTTTCCAAAACGAAATGCAACCCCTTTTATAGCCCGAAAATACGANAAAATCTACTGATTATAAAACACAATTATCTTAAAAATATTTCCCCTACAAATACCCCCTAATAAAGCCCCTAAAAACATGGCAGGATATGCTTTCTGGCAAGTTAATATCATATCATGTTAAGGACCCTATCCTTTCTGTCTTTCCAAAACGAAATGCAACCCCTTTTATAGCCCGAAAATACGTTTACCAGTGTTGAGGAACCTACCAAATGGTTTTCGAGGTGGTTAAAGTTCAGTAAATTCAAATCTTGATGACTTAGATCGTAGCATCAGACGGTTGCTCGACGCCCGCTATAGACGTTGGAAGTTAGATTGGCATCGGCGGGGTGAGAGGTTGGGGACAGCTTTGAGCCTCGCACCTTCAGTCTTCGCTCGCCTGCCAAGCCGCGCACCCGCGTTGGCTGCGACGTCTTCGGAGGCAACGTCAAACGGGTCATCCACTAGATAAGCCTCGGTTCCATCGTCGATAATCCAATGTAAGACGTATAATTTGCGGCGTAGAATAATTAGATATGATGTACGGTGTTATATATATAACTATACAAAATGACAGCATATAGGGTCATTGCATTACAAATCCCTATTGTACTCTTAGGAAATTTCATTCTGGTAGTACGATTTCTCCTTGAACTTCAATCTCTTTTAAAATAGCAATATTTTATTTTAATTTTCAATTTTTTTAAAATTTTTATAAGAATTATTATTATAAGCCACTACCAAAGATGCCATAAACTAAATACATATGCATATTTTTAGGTACTATACAAACAGTAGTACTATATATGGACATTGCATTACAAATACCCATGACCACATTAGCACTTGCCACACAGGCCGTAAAATTATGTTCTCAAAACTTCAGTGAATCTACAAATAAGACTGGAACACCGTGACTCAGTCGCTGTCCTCAGTGTGAACCATAGACTAAAGATGAGGTAGACCTCTTATTCGTCTTCTACGCATGTACCCAACATTGAGAAACCCCAAAAGAACACAACTGTCGTGGTCAACAATGTCATCATTGTTAATTTTTTAATGATAAGCACTATTATATTAATAAAATACTTTATTCAATTTGAATTTATTCAAGCTGCATTAAAAATTGATTACAAAAAGTATAAAAACATCCCAACGCACTTGTTTACTAAGCAGTGATATAAACTCAAATCGAATCCACGCCGTTTTTGCTAGCCGTATTGGCAGAAAATCAGTTTTGTGTTGGTACACGGAGATTGGCCAGCGTGATTGATCTAGCTCGTCTTCAGTCTTATGGTGTGAACATGCCCGCGCCGTCGTGTGTTCACAGATGTCTGTGCGCCTGTGCCTGCGACTGCTGCTCTTGTTCGCTGTGACGTTGAACGCACAAGGCGTCTCCAACACCCGGTTCCAGGTGTGTGGCGCTAACCTCGTTAACACTATGCGGGTCCTCTGCAAGGGCACCTACAACAAGGCCTTCTCCAAGAAGTCGCTGGAAGGTGACCGCCACTGATCGCTTTACGCCGCGCCGCCGTGGTGGCACAGCAGCTAGAGCGCTAACCTACCACCAAGGCGAACCGGGTTCGATCCCCGGCGGGGTCGCTCCCGGACGTTGGAATCGTGCCAGATGGTTCCTCTGGTCGGCGAGTCTTCATGGAGATATACCCCGTTTCCCTCGCTCTTGCATTCCGGTGTTGCTACATACTCACCTCGCTTTCTCATCGCTTCTCAAGACCCCGATGTTAGAACAGCCGAAACATTTCCAATCCATTTATTGAACTAGAGATTCATGATACAAAGAGGGTTGATTAACTAACCAAGAGACTGCGTTTTAATTTTGTTTATGTAGACATCTGTAAGCATTAGAGTTTAAATTCTCCATGTTAATAAATTGCTTTGTATATTAAATATTTTAATTTTTATATTATTGGTGCTTCACCCCGACAATTATGACACGACTATAGCTGATTCACTGTTGTTAAGACTAGTACATATATAACAATAAAAAAAGCGCGAAAATTGCAAAAAATTATTTTGAAATTGATAATTTAAATCTGTAAAATAAAACACTTTCAGTGACAACGAATTTCAACATTACATTAAGATTAAGACATTAGGTAATATAAACACATTTAGTTTTTAAAATTAAAATTGTCTAGGTAGAATCTTGCAGAATACTTGCAAAGTGACGTTTGTCAGGCAAGCGTTGCTTTGAAGTTTCCTGGGGTGCTGTTCTCATTCACTTTCCGGCTTTTCGGGAGTCCAGTTACGTGCGCATCGCTAGCCAGGTGCAGCGGAGTTAACGATATTTTGACACAGTGGTGTCGATAAAGAGCGGGTGGGGCAAGGGGCCCCCCCCCCCTTTTTCTGGTTTAATTTAGGAGTGCCACAAGAAAACAACTAAGGTTAACAGCTGCGTACTTGATATGTATTTACTAAAAATTTATATCAATAATAATGTAAATATTAATGTGTATACTAGTATAATAAGAATTTTACGTAAAATGTGTGAAAAGCAAACAATTTATTTGTAAATATTGATGTTATTTATTTCAAAACTAAATATTAAGGCAGAAGTAGAGTGGCTTCCAATAGAGCACTGTACCCGACTGTACAACGTGAACTCCTTAAAAAGTAATACACACGCTACCAAAATTGCCAGAAAATTATGATTTTTGTTGCATATGATGAAAGATGCATATTTTCTCTAACACTATCAAATATTTTTTTTGAATTGCCTATATAAATGTTGTAAAATCAATTAATCAGTATACATTTTAAATTAAATTTTAAGCTTATTTCCATTTTGTATTCGTTAGAATGAAAATTTTGCTAATTACTATGGCTTTAAGTAATCAACATTAATGGTACTTATATAATTTTTTAAAATTGATTTTATGCCCATATATTTAAGCTAAGAAACTTAATTAAAATAAATGTAGACCAAATACAATATTAAAGATATTTTTTTAATATTAGTACTAATTTTTTTACAAAACCATATACATTACTATGATTGTTCTACTTAATAAAGAGCCTTTTTACACAATGTTCTTTCCAAAGCATCCAGGATGGTAACATGCTTGAATTTTAAGTAAAGATAGACTATAATTAACTGATATTAGAAATTTCAAAATACGTTAATTATAAAAACATATTTTACTATATATATATATATATATATTAAAATATGTTTTTATAATTAACATATATATATAAATACTTTAATATAACGTGTATATATATATATATAGTAAAATATGTTTTTATAATTACGTATATATATATATACGTTAATATAACGTATATCTATATATATAGTAAAATATGTTTTTATAATTAACGTATTTTGAAATTTCTAATATCAGTTAATTATAGTCTACCTTTACTTAAAATTCAAGCATGTTACCATCCTGGATGCTTTGGAAAGAACATTGTGTAAAAAGGCTCTTTATTAAGTAGAACAATCATAGTAATGTATATGGTTATATATACGTATATGTATATGTATATATATATATGCATTCTTATTTCATATGCAACATAGGCCTAAATCGTAATTTTCTGACAATTTCGGTAGTGTGTAATATACTTTTTAATGGACGCGGCATTTTGTAGAGTCGTGTGCAGTGGTCCATTAGAAGCTACTTTACTTTCACTTTAAGTAAGGGTGCTTTTCAAGCACCAGGCAATCCAGATTGTCACATCCCGCCTTAATGCTCGGCTTCACCCCCTCAGCAGAAATTCTTCGTTTTCGCGTCATAATTTCGGATTCATAGTAATTACTGGCAATATACGATTAAAGAAAATTTACATTTTACCAGTTGTTTAATATTTTTGTGCTGAATTTTAAATTTGTTATCTTCTTGTAAAAAGCTGAGAACATATGTTTATTTTATTAATAATTTCTCGATTTTTTACTACACGCAGATAACACGCAACTAAAATTACGCAGAAAAAAATATTAAACCGCTCGTAAAGTAAAAAGAAAGTTTTATTTAGCCGTACATTGTCAGTAATTACTAAGAATCCGATATTATGACGCGAGAACGAATGATTTATGTAAAAGGAGTGAAGCCGAGGCTTAAGGATGTCGGATACCAAAAAATTTATTATTTTATATTTGCACCGAACATTGTTCAAGTTGTAGGCCAAGGGGGGCAGCATTTCGCGGAAATAGCGACGTTTGTGAACTGTTCACGTGCCTCTGTGGTAAAGGTGTATCGTGAGTGGACGAATGGCACCATTGGGAATGACCATCGTGGAAACTGCGGAGCTCCACGCGCCATTGATGTCCGAGGTGAAGGTGCGTGAAGGCCAACCGACAGGCTACAGCGGAACAGCTCACCGTCCAAATGCACTAGGGGGCATCCAGACATGTGTCTACCGCAACAGTTCAGCTAACCCTTCTGCTAATGGGGCTCCGGAGTAGACGGAGGGTGACCATATCCATGCAAACACAGGTGCTTCAACGAAAACGACTGGAATTTGCTCGACGGTACGGCGACTGCACCGCTGCTGATTGGCGACGGGTAGCCTTCCCCGACGAATCACATTTTCAGCTGCATAGAACGGATGGACGTCAGCGTGACCGGAGAGAAATGTTGGAGAACCGACACCCTGCATATACTGCTGGACGAAGACAAGGCGGTGGGGGCAGTGTTATGGTCTGGGGAATGTTTGGCGTTCTCTAGGTCCCATCATCCGTGTGGAAGGCACTCTTTATTGATGTTGTTATGAATCCATCCTCGGCGATCACGTCCACCCGTAAATGATGATTGTCTTTCCCCGGTAGGATGGGATCTTCCAGCACGATAATGCGCCTTGACACACGGCTAGAAGTGTGCGCACGTGACTGGAAGAGATATTCAATCCAATTGAACATCTGTGCGACCACCTCGATCGCCGTGTTCGCTGTCTGTCTCCTCGGCCACGCACCCTTCAACAGTTGTGGGACGCACTGCAGACAGCATGGCTCCAGATACCCGTGTATACCTATCAGCACCTGACTGAGTCACTGCCAGATCGTCTAGCTGCTGTCCGTGCTGTGAAGGGCGGTTACTCTGGATACCAGCAGGTGGTCAGAGTAATGTGATTCGACTGTGTAGGCCTATATGTCACGCCGTTGCCTACTTCAATAGTTTATGTTGTAAATTTTTTCATTTGTACATCTTGGCTGGTATTTTTTTATAATGGCTGCAGCAAAATAGAAATATTTCGGATTTGTCATCAACTTATTCAAACATTATAAAGTGTAAAAAAATTTTATTCGAGGAAAATGTCATCACATACAACGCGTACAAGTTGAACAATGTTTGGTACACAGTAATTATAAAATAATTAATTTATCGGTATCCAACACCCTTAACCCAGAGAGGTTCCGACGCCCCTGTTGTGATAGAAGGTTGAAGACTACAATTGCAACTTCACGTTGTTTACACGACGTAGACCGGCTCCCGACAAGCGGGGGAGGAAATGATAACAGGTGTCCAGGACACTGAGAGAGCTGGCTGTAGCGAGAGGTTTATGTGGAGGAGGGAGAGGGGCGTTGTTGAGCGGCATGTGTGCGGTGCTGTGCAGGTGTGCAGATGGACGAGGGCTCCTTGTACTGGCCCGCGGCGTTGCCCCAGGAGCACGACGACTTCCCGCAGGGCCTCTTCCGCAGGGCGGTGTCGCGCCAGCGCCGGGGCATCGTCGACGAGTGCTGCCACAGGTCGTGCTCTCTCTACGAGCTGCAGCAGTACTGCGGCTGAGGTGGCGTCGCCGCCGTGCCGGGCGCACACGGCCTCGTCCGCCGTCGCCGAGGAGGAAGCCATCACGCTTAGCCGCCGCTCCACCCGACCGCAGCGCTCCGACTCCACTGGGAGTTCCACAACGCGATGTTTGCACTTAGGGCGTTCGCCACGAAAAAATGTGTTCTTTTATATTTGAACCATATATTGTTAAATTTGTAGGCATTATCTCCGACTACCTTATCCTCAGATAAAACATTTTTAGGCTGCATGGTTTTTGCAAAATGACACGTCAAAGTCCAAATTTTACCGTTTTTGTAACATACAAATAAAATAAACCAAACGATTGGCAGATAATTTAAAAATGGCATTTGAAAGATCTTGTCTTAAGTTTTAATTCATTTTAATGTATGTTTAGTAAAAGTTATTTTGTAAAAATTTAGGAACAGCCAAAAATAAAGTATTATGCAAGAATTTCCCTTTATTTAGCCCTTTTTTAAATTTGAAAAACATTTCCTTGTACAATTTAATAGACGTCTTGAAGTAGCTCTTGGCATCTTCTTTCAGTGTGAATTATCTTATTTCGTTTCGTTAGATGATTTTCATTATTAGTACCTTTCTAAAACAGTAAAATTATGATTTTGACATGTCATTTCGCAAAAACCACGCGATCTAAAAATATTTTATCGGAGGAAAGGGTAGTTACAGATAATATCTACTAGTTGAACAGTATGCGGTGCAAATATAAAATAACACATTTTTCCGTGGCCAACGCCCTTAAGCTAGAAGAAGAGTGGCTGTACTGTGCAACATGCAATACTCATTAAAAAGTAGCGCACACATACTGCCAAAATTGTTAGAAAATTACGATTTAAGTTGCACAGGGAAGAAGAATGTGCATGTCTTGTAAAATGTAACAAAAAGACAGAATTAATATCCTTAAATTAAAACATATAAATAAACAGGATTTGGATGCTTCAGAAAGCACATTTCTGTAACCCCGTCCCCTTCATCAAGCAAAGTCATTATAATATCTACTATGATACTACTGTATGTAGTAAAGATTTGTAATAATAATTACAAATATTTTTAATGATTTATCCATTTCAGCAACGAAAATTAAATTTTTTAGAAATTAAATTGATGTAAATAAAATAAATCATTAAAAATTATGTGTAAGCTTTATTACTAATTTTGTATTTTATAAAATAGGAGTAGTTTTTATAATGGCCTTTCTTAATTAAGATTTATTTTAGCGAGATGTACTTTCTAAAGAATCCAAAATAGAAATAGGCTTGAATTTTGATTAAAAGTAGACGCTTGTTAATTGATTTTTTTTAAACATTTAAATAAATTAATTCTAGTGAAATATTTTATAGTGTTACAAAATGTATGCATTTTTCTTTTATATGCAACATAAATCGTACTTTTCTGATAATTTGGTAGTGTGAGTACTACTTTAGCTCTGCATATTGTACTGTCTGGTGCATTTCTCCATTAAAAGCCACACTTCATCTATCTTAACTTGCAAAATTCAATATTCACCTCTATGCTAGGTCTTTCTTACATACCCAACTATAAACGTGATGTAAGAAACTCGACCAAAAATCAATGTCGCTCGCTTACGCACATTTTTAATCAGTATATGTTCAAGTAATTGATGTTTTAACGTGTAATAAATAATCTTCAATGTGTCGTTCTATTATATTGTTAAACTGTAACAAATTATTTTTCCGAGTTTTAAGAGTATGTTACCTGTTAGCGTCGTTTTACCTGTAACCAGATTTGCAGTTGTACAACACACTAAAGAATTTCTAAGAAATGCTAAATTTATTGATAAAAGCACTCACTTGTTGTTGAATATGTTAAAATTATGTATTTATTGTTGTACTGTAACCAATATTAAATTACATAAGTATCACATTTCCTTTGAGTGTAGTTTGTGATATCCTGAACAACATATTTGTTTTAAAAAAGTGACAGGAAACCTGTAGATATACAGTTTAAAATCAGCTTATAATAGAATATTATTCTTTCCGAAAATATATAAAAACAGGAAAATCAAGAAATACCTGGTAAACAAACAAGAAAAACGTTTCGATCGGGAAACATTTCGGAAATGTATGTAGTAAATGAATACAATTGTTTATTATCCTGAATTATGATACGAAAATATATTTGGTGTGGACAGTACAGTTAACTTTTCATCATATATTACAGAACGGACAACAGCAGAAAACATGGATAGAAGATAATTGGTAATATAATAGAGCGCATTATTGTCATCAGAATGATAATAAGTGTTGCTAACATAATCGTAAGTATTTTATGTGCACGAATATTTCAATCCAAAATCTCCTAGAAGAATCGATGAATCAGCTTAAAATCATAATGCGCTCTTTGTTTAAGTGGGTAATTAAATTAATAAAATTTCTGGGTTTATCATTACTTTCGTTTTTTTTGTTTTTCAATTAAGATAGCTTACATCTTACTATTATATATGTTGGTACACCTGCCAAGGTGCCTGACCATCGTAAGGGACGGGCTTGACTGCGACCCCCTTCCCCATTCCTGGTTGCGCGACACCAATGCCGCAAAGCTGCTGGCTATCCTTACTAAAATAAGACACGCACATGCTTCTACCGATATTCAAAACAGTCGAAACCAGCAAAAATCGCAACAAAAGTTGGCACTGAAAATTACTGCAGCACAGAGGCTGTCGTCAAACGTCGGACGTGATTTAATTTTTCATTTCACAGCAGCATGCGCAGCTCCAGCTTTGTAGTATACGACCTGAAAACATTATCCCATCACACGCAGTTCAACTACAGAAGTCTTTAACGATGGATGCCAGTGACTGTACAGGAAGATATATACCGCTCACAAAAAGTTTAGGATATATCAGACCCCAGAATGTTATATGGAATAAGTGTATACATTTCATGTCGTACTCCTTAATGGCACATTAAGTTGACAAAAACACAATACTCATTGCCATCATCCCAGTGTGAAATAAACAAAAGGCATAAACTGAAAAACAACGTAAACAAAAGAATCTCAACAGTTTCAATATCAAAAACACGGTCGACTCAGATGCATTGACAAACTGCAATAACGTGTAGGACCTCCACGATTCCTGAGGCACGCTTGTATCCAACGAGGCATGCCGAAAATCAAAATCATTAAGCATTTCCTGAGGCAAATTGTCCCATTCCCAATTTCGGCTGTTTTTATGGCCTGAATGGTCAATGGTAATTGTGCACGGTTTGAAATTGCTCGTTTGAGGATGGACCACACATTCTCTGTGCAGTTAATGTCGGCTCAATAAGCTGGCCAGTTAATTCTTCGGATTCCAGCTGGGAATACGCTAAAGTTTTTGTGAGCAGTGTAGAAAGGTTATTAATAGTATTGAATGGAAAGTATTAAAACTTGTAAGTAGGCATTAAGACCGCGATGCTAAAGTAATTGTTAAGACATGTCAATAGAGAAAGCAACTCGTAGAGTAGCTGACTAATATGGCATTAGTCAAAGATCTGTCTTAAGGATAAGGAAACAGTGCAAACAGTATCCAAACGAACCGTAAACTACTCCTGGGTGAAAAAATTATGTAAAACATAAGGCTAATATTAATATACGTAAAATAAGTAGTTTCATCGTGTAAATAATTGCAATTACCACGGCGCTACGTATGTATATCAGACATAACACTCAGTGGTGCTTCTAGAGACCAAGTAATGCAGAGCTTTTTGAATGGTGGGATACTATACATTATGCTCAAGCCACATGCATGCCAGTATGCCGTCAGTTTTAATGCTACATATAAATGTCAGTATTCGGTGAATAGGTATTCTAAATACTTCTTAAAATTTCCTGTTACTATATTAAGTGTATGCATTAATACTACACCTTTAACAATGTACCTGGAAAGGATAATACCACTTTATCCAGTGTAAAATCGAAGTCCAAAAGGGGCTCAAGCTACCTTAGTCTCCCTTAGATCTGCCGCTGGTAACACCTATCATCTGAAAGTGAAAATGAAGTGTTCCGCCTTATTTTGCGCATCACGTGCCTCATCGTCTCTACGCGCAAATCACTGGCAAGTATGCAGTCTTTCCTTCAGGATCTCGTCTGTACGAGACGCTTTAAAACCATTTAATAAAATATCTGTCAAAGTTTCTGATAACCAAAAATAAAATAAAGGTATCTGCACATCAAGTTTCTTGTCGTATATTTTCCTCGGAATCTTCATTTTAAATAACAAAAAATCAAAATGAAACTGAGCGTATAACCATGTACCAACACGATAATGTACAATATCTACTTACATGTAGACATCTTTCTTCGGCGTGATCGGTGTAAAAGTGAACTGAACCAGGCTCTAGTGTGAAATCACCAAACTTAAACATTTGAAAATGTTTTTAGTTAAGAGTATAGATAGCCACGCCGTTACTAATTCCGCCCTCTACAGTGCCTGGCCGTATCCAGCCCGACCACTGTGGGACTAGGGAGCTCACGTGCCACGACGTCTGGCGCGGACAGTAAAAGTATAATTTTGGCCAAAGCGGTTTGCAGTTCAGTAAAGCAAGAAAATACATCACTGCGCTGAACTATTAACATGTCTGGTGGCACCACACCATAACCACTTATTTCATTCCATATATTTGGGCACTTTAAGTTTGCTAATGGCAAGCGTTACTTTAGCATCTCTCCATGTAAAGGAATTTTCATTTGTTAGAATATTTTATCTTGGTTGCCATGAAATTATATTCTGCCGAAATTGAAAAAAATAAAAAAAAAAGGAAGAAAGGAAACAGAACGCCTTGGATGTTGTGAACAAGAAATACCATATTTGCATATGGCCCTACTATGTAGAGTACAGTACATGAGATGATCAAGAGCGCTGTGGAAGAATCAGAAATTGAACTTACTATAGTCTATCGAATATCTGGGGTAAGTTGTGTCGAACGTTATTGGTATTCAAGGGTGACGTAGGCCGCCGCCGTTCGTCATCATTGGGAGCTACCCTCAGAGCGCGGGGGAGGTACAAGCCCTTGTGGGGCTCTTGTCCTCTCAATGGGTCATCATTATGAATTACCTGGTTAGGGGGGGGAGCCCCCCCCCCGGCCTGGTTATCCTTCAAATGGCAGTACCCGCGGCGGGGCCAGCGAGTATTTAGTCAAGGGTGACGTAGGCATCCAATGTTTGTGCAGTTAACAGAGATTGAAGTTCAGAAGCGAGGAACCGATAAGGACTACACTCCAAAACAATATTTATTGCGTGAGTTATACATATATTCAGAGCGCTATTCCGTCCTCGTTTGGAATATGTTTTCTATTCGTAGGTAAACATATTGGGAACACGTTTAATAGTTTCTGTGGAGAAAAAAAACCGCAAAGCAGTTCATGCGTCAGGTAGGCCGACTTAAGTACAGACACGTATTTTTTACTGATCCCCGTCAGGCATCCTTTCTGAAACTATGATGCCTAATTCAAAATTTATTTTATTTGCTATTTAACGTCTACATGCATCACATTTCGACGACCAAACGCCATTCTTATGCGACCTCTGATTTGTGGCTCTTGTAAGTCGTACGCACTCTTTAGAATTCTTTCGTTACATTTTTCGAGTAATCACGTGCAATAAGTCAGATTATAACGAAAGAGAATATTTCCTTTCATGTAATATTTCCTTTCAAGAATACCTGTTACAGAGTCATTCGTATTCTGAATAAAATTTTCATCCTTGTAACGTCACAAATTTGGGCAATATGCAGATTTTAATTATTCAGTTGTTTATCGATTTGTAAGACGTAATACGATTTCACAGATATTATTTTTATTGGCACGTTAATTATGTTAATTGTTATGTAATTTCACCGCTCGTTTAAATTTTGATTAAACTTCATCGTAAACAGATATATATGACTTTCCAGTCTGTTATTTTGTAACATGTTAGGAAGCCCTAGTATCTGAGCAGTTATAGATATGTTGCCATGGTAACTAAGTGAAGTGATGAGTAATTCTTGCCTCTAGTACTCTCGTGATTGGTCAGTTTTAGACGATTTTGTGTAACTGTTTGATGGGAATTTTTAGCCATATTGGTGTTCGAAGGCAGGACGCTAACCAGCGTGGGTTTAGCACGCAGGATTTTAGTTTAGTTTTCATTATAAAGACTCGAGTTCGAATCTTAAAACACGCCGTATTGAAGGAGACGAAGACACGAGGCAAGATTTAGAAAGAAGCAGGCCTGTATCGGTCGTCGCCTGCGTATATTTTTCAAGTAATTAGTTCCAGCTACCGTGGTGTACTTAAATGTGCTGGGACTATAATGGAACTACAAAACCGAGAGCCTGAATAGGGAAACCCAGTGATGAGATGTCCTGCTGCATCCAGAGGAATGCGGCTGCCGACAACGAGATTGCCAAGAACGTCGAGAACTTCAAGAATTCTTCGTTTTAAATTATAATCAGCTAAGTCTAATAATTGATTTATTGAGAAGCAGGGACGAACTTTTCTATTCAAGTTGAACTGAACCTTGTTTATTTTAACAACGGATTCTCTGGCATCATTAGTCTTTTGCTTAAAACACGGAGCTAGTCTGGAGCAAAGAGACCAATTAATTAATTCAGTTTTCTCAAAGTTTGAAATTGTATTTGCCAGGCATAAATTAAAGAGATCACTTCAGTCACTAGAGAGGCTAGTGTTGCCGAGGCCTCAAATAAAATCATGTCTGCAAATTTATTAATCTTTCCCTGTCTGAGAGAATTAATGTGATTACAAGAATTCCGATTAAATTTCACATGTTCTTACAACGTCTCCGCTGAGTAAATTATTGCCAGTAACAGTAGATATTTTCCTAGTAATATTTCTGGTTGTTTTGCAATTGAATTTTGTTGCGCTATTTGTGAGTGTTCTTCTGTCGCACACGTAAGTTCCTACATTGTTAGACTCTGTGTCTCTAAATGGTATTAAATATCTACATCCTTACACGTTTACATTACGTAATGTAGTTGTTACATCTGGCGCAGTACGCAAGGCCTACTACACTGAAGAGCAAAAAAAAAAAAAAACTCGTATACGCGTGCCTATGCACATAACAGAGGTATGGAACCAATCAGAGTAACGCGATGCGGTCGACAGCTAGATCGGTTACTGCTGCTACAATGGCAGGTTATCAAGATTTAAGTGAGTTTGAACGTGGCGTTATAGTCGGCGCACGAGAGATGGGACATAGCATCTCCGAGGTAGCGATAACATTTGGATGTCCTTGTACGACCATTTCACGAGTGTACCATGAATATCGGGAATCCGGTAAAACATCACATCTTCAACATCGCTGCGGCCAGAAAAAGATTTTGAAAGAATGGGACAAACGACGACTGACGAGAATCATTAAACGTTACAGACGTGCAACCCTTTCTCAAATTGGCGCAGATTGGATTTGTAGACTGCCCTGCAGGATTCATGGTGTGAATTGCCTCATGAAAACCTTCAGACGACATTAGTATAGTCCATGCCACGTCGTCTTGCGGCACTTCTGCGTGCTCGGGGGGCCTTACACAATATTAGGCAGGTGTACCAGTTTTTTTGGCTCTTCAGTGTATATGTGGACGCATCACTAAGCACACGTTACGTCGTCTAGTAGTAGTAGAGTAGTGGCGGCGTAGATGCAAAGGTTAGTGTCGTTACATCTGGCTCCGACAACGTAGGGCGATCTATACCATGCACAGTTGCGTTACATCCTGCAATGCATTTCAAAGGGAAATTTATTTTCGTGCGTTTTTATTTGCCAGTTGTAAAACAATCGCTGTTTAGTAAATACCTAATTGGTAGAGACCTGAAAATCTCGCGTTATTATTTGGGGACACGTTAAATTTCAAACACGCATACTTTGCAATGAGTTTTTTTTCACTGTACCATAATTTATTTGACATGCCCTGGGTAACTCTGCGCCAGTAAATGAACACTTCACAATTGTATAGTCCAATCACGCGCAGTCCAGTAAAAAAAGGAGCGACTTTACATCTATGCAGCAGCCAATGGGGCTCCGACGCCGGCTCGAGTATATACAGACAGCACTGTGAAATTTAGCATGATGTCAAATAATATTAATTGGCCGTATCAGGAAAGTTTGGCATAAATACCTATATGCAGTTCGCTTTTGTGTGCGCCTCACCGTTGTAAAAATAATGCGTCCTGAGTTCATTTTCTAGACATTAATATTTGTCTACGAAATAAAAATAAAATAAAAAAGTGAAAGAATTTTACAGTGTTAGGAAGGGCTGCGAATGAAAAACATGATCTCGAAACTTGTTTCTTTCACGAGAATTTGTGGCTTCTAAAGATGAATGCAAGCTTTCGCGGCCATTGTCACAATTGTTGTTTTGGTTGTCAAGGACTAGCCACGTCAAGGTTGTAGAGTATACCGATGTTTCGCCATGCATTGCAACAGGCATCTGTGCAGTGTAAATTCAACTGGGAGCCAGGTGAAAGGAGGGCTCTATAGAGATTCTTTTCTAAATTAGCCGACAAACTTCGGCTACAGGCTTATCACGAGAAGAGGTATACGACTTATAGTCTAAAGTTAATCTGAAGGGCGGTACTTATCTTTCAAGTTGGACCTGAAGCACTAGTTTATTGCAACTTCTGGATATGGATAATATGTAAAGTTAATTGTGACACATGGGTTAATAATTCTTTTTTTAAATCTCAAGTATGGCACAGTGCCATGGAGAATAAGTCGAAATAAGGGCTGCAACTGTAATTATTTACGTGAAATAATTTGATTTCATCGAGAGACATGTGTTGTGGTGTCTACAGATATTTGTTACGTTAAACATTATCCAGACACTCAATGTTCCATCTTAAACAGTTTCTCCAGTATCTGCAATAAACTAGAGTTTCAGGCCAAACTTCAAAGATGTGTACCGTCCTCAGAATTCACTTTTTTGTTATTAACCCGCAGCCGGTGCTTTTCGTTCTAATCTAGATACATCCTGTATATGCCTGCTGCAGTGCATGTCGAATTGTCGGTATACTCCACCACCTCGACCCGGCCCACTCTCGAAATCCAAGCCAAGCTATCAAAATAACAAAATGGATAACAATATTGTGTTTGAGCTGTTATTGCTGTTATAAAATTATGGCAATTGCCAAGAACTTATTTCTAACTAAAACTAACCTCTAGCGGAGGTTTTTAAAGTGCTGCATCCATAGATATATAGCTTATAGATAAAAAGCTGTGGATCGCTGAGGCAGCGGTTTCTGTCTATTCGTTTGTGGGCGACCATCACTAACTGCGCATGCGCGTTCCCACCCATCATTTTTAAGCATAAGTAGTTTCCCAACCCAACAGGACCAAATAAGCTAACCTACGACTGTAGTAGGGGGCCGCGGTGGTGTAGTGGTTAGACTACTCGTCTCCCACTTAGGTGAACCAGGCTCGATTCCCGGCGGGGCCACTCCCGGATTCTCGTATGTGGGAATCGTGCCGGATGATTCCACCGGTCAGCGGGTTTTCTCGGGGATATCACGTTTCCCCGGCCCTTTCATTCCGACGCTGCTCCATACTCACCTCGCTTCACCCTCGTCGGCTCTCAAGACCTCGATGTTAAGAGCCGCCCAAATCTCCTCACGTACGTATGTTTACAGTTTAAACTAACCTGTAACACCAACTAGTTGAACAAGTGTTTGTGCAGTTTAATGAAACTAACCTCAGATAGTTGGCGAATAAGTAAGTTGTTTGCACACGCGCATGCGGAACAGCCACAGCCAGGTTTATTCACAGGCGCTTGTTGTCTTTCTTCTCGGGCTCGGGGCGGTAGTCTGTCCTCTGTGACGTCATCAGTACGCAGGGAAACGTGAAGGTTTGGTCGGCCGAGGCCAAGGTCGTAGTTGAACTCTCTGGCACAGCGCCACAGCATTGTCCTCTGTCGAATATTCGCCAGCCGTTGTCAAACAAAAGGCCACTCTTTCTTTACTCATGGGAGAAACTTCTCCGCTATTGTACCTGCCCTACCAACAATTCTTTCCTTATTTTTACTATTACTCAGAACTCTTAATAAAGACGTCCGTGGTTGGCGTATTCGGCTTCGAACATTGGCAGTGTTCCGTTGGCTCGTTGTGTTTTACAATTCTGAAATCGTTATCTAGCGAGGAAATTGAATTTGCTTAATCAAATCAAAATAATTTATCTCCGATGTAATAAGCGAAATTGCCCGATTATTATTTTAGAAATTGTGCATTATGAAACTGAACAACAACAAAAAATCGTAATTACCGGTCTATCGTGGAAGGGTAAAGGGCGAAAGCTAGGGGGGGGGGGAATTTCGGGAAATGAAAAATGGAAGTAAACTGTTCTATAACTTTTGGTTAAGTGCGTTTGAAGTTGTAGCTGAAAACATCACTTTATTTCAAATAAAACAGTTGTGGTGTGACGGTTTAGGGATAGTAGAGCGACGCTGGCCCACAACCACCCCCCCCCCCACATAACCAGGGTAGAGACACGTGTCACGAAGCAGGT
>NQII01007756.1:50470-80845 GCA_002778355.1 Clitarchus hookeri | reverse complement strand
CGTAAAGCTTCCCTCCAACCTCCCCCCTGCTCCCCAACAGTGGCAGCAGCCCCACCCCCCTAGTTCGGGCGGCAGGCAGGTTATGGAAGATCATCCCCCGCGGGTGTGCTCGAAATAGGGCACACTAACTGTGCCAAAACTGTCTTGGCGGAGCCATCTTGGAAACAAACGGCCCTGGTTGCGAGAAATATGTGCCTTTTTTTTTTAACGGGGTGAGAACGGGGGAAGGGCAAACGGGAGGGAAATTTTTCCGAACGCAGATTTTATCCGAAAGATAAACAACTTCTGGTTTTTCGCTTGGAACTCATGTTTACTTTTCGACTTCGGCAGTGTTCGAAAGAAGAGTAAAATGCCATAATTCGTAATCTATATACCTTTTTGAGGAACGNACTTTTCGACTTCGGCAGTGTTCGAAAGAAGAGTAAAATGCCATAATTCGTAATCTATATACCTTTTTGAGGAACGCTTTTAAAATATGACAATTTATACGAATTTATGGAATTTTTAATCAACAGAAAACAGCTATAGAATTGTGTAGAGGAAAGGATAGAAATAAATTAATAGTGCTTTAAAATGGAATACCGCGATACCTCATTAAGTAANAGAATTGTGTAGAGGAAAGGATAGAAATAAATTAATAGTGCTTTAAAATGGAATACCGCGATACCTCATTAAGTAAGTGCTGCTCTCTCGCGGTAGCGCTCTGAACCACGACGGCTGAACCAGCGCTGCATGTGAGGGGACGTGCAACCATTCCACAAGCTCTGTTTCTGTTGTGCAGTGCTAGTTGTAAAACTCAAGGTTTTGAAACTGTGACAGGTATGTACTTACTATATGCTTACAATTGTATTGGAAGTAATCATGACGTGCGCAATAAAGGAACTTATATTATATGAATAAGAAGTGCTATCGATTTAATTATTGATTTATGCAAGCGTTGTTAGACCACTTTGTGACACCAAGTATTTCACAATTGCTAGATCACTAATATGGAGTAATATGAGGGTTTGAAAATGAAATACTATTCCATATTTGTGATCTAATGTATCATATTTATTTTTGTGCAGATATGGCCCGTGGTAATCGGAAAAAAAGAGAAGGAGAAAAGATAACAGTGGGGTGCGGTATCCTCGGAAATGGCTTTATCTCAGGCAAGAGAAAATATAGTGGGTTACTTAAAGGCTGCAAAGGTTTTCGGTGTTCCAAGTACTACATTAATTAGGCTTGCCCGGACAGCTGAATCTTATAAGCTGGCCTGCCAAACAAGATCGGTAGTAAAATGGTTCTACCCGCGGAACGTGTAAAGCAGCTCTTGGAATATATGTGTTTTATGGAGAGTAAATTATTTTTTCTAACGAGGGAAGCCCTTCGAAATACGTCTTGCCAAATTTCTAAAGCAAACAACATTGGTAACCCTTTTGTCTCAGGAAAAGCAAGAAACGGATGACAAAGGCTATTATTAAAGCGACAAAGGCACATGTTATCATTCCGTAAACCGACTGCAACGTCGTTTCACAGAACTGTGGGATTTAACANTTAAAGCGACAAAGGCACATGTTATCATTCCGTAAACCGACTGCAACGTCGTTTCACAGAACTGTGGGATTTAACACAAAAAAATGTAAAGCAATTTTTTTTCACTTTTTTGGAGTCAGAATTGAATAAGCACAAATACTCCGCTGATAGGGCCTACAATGTAGACGAAACAGGCCTGACCGATGTCCAAAGTAAGATCCCACAGGTTCTCGCACTGAAAGGAAAATGGCAAGTATCATCCATCAGCTCAGCTGACCGAGGCTCTCTCGTAAATGTAGTAACATGCATGGGTGCAGGTGGAGATTATGCATCTCCAATGATGGTATTCCCTAGAAAGAAAATGAGCCTTCAGCTCAAGAGAAGAGCTCCTCCGTAGGCTATTGGTGTTTGCCATCCGTCTGGCTGGTTACAGACCGATTTGTTTACACAGTGGTTCAGACGATTCTTGGAAAAAGTCAAGCCTACGCACTCTAGCCCATTTGTCTGCTACGGGCGGTTAGCGCAAAGTTTGTTGTCTCGTCAAACGATGACGCCGCAGGCAAAAAAATAGTGATTAAGCAGGAAACTAACTGCAGAAACGCAGGGCTTCTGTCGTTCTACAGCACTATTTAAGGATCCCGCCCGAATCGTTTATTTTTCTTTTTACTGATCTTGTGTCCAGTGTTTTCGTGGTGCTGCTGTGATAATTTCAGTGGTGGCGTTATCATTTTACCGATGAAAAGTCTGTAGCAAAGTCCAGTATACGCTCCCATCGTAGTTTGACTTGTGTCCGGCTGCTGCGTTTTAAGATACGGTAGTCTGGAAAAGCTTTTCTTTAGCTATACTGGAGGGCGTGGTNTTAAAGCGACAAAGGCACATGTTATCATTCCGTAAACCGACTGCAACGTCGTTTCACAGAACTGTGGGATTTAACAGAAAAAAATGTAAAGCAATTTTTTTCACTTTTTTGGAGTCAGAATTGAATAAGCACAAATACTCCGCTGATAGGGCCTACAATGTAGACGAAACAGGCCTGACCGATGTCCAAAGTAAGATCCCACAGGTTCTCGCACTGAAAGGAAAATGGCAAGTATCATCCATCAGCTCAGCTGACTGAGGCTCTCTCGTAAATGTAGTAACATGCATGGGTGCAGGCGGAGATTATGCACCTCCAATGATGGTATTCCCTAGAAAGAAAATGAGCCTTCAGCTCAAGAGAAGAGCTCCTCCGTAGGCTATTGGTGTTTGTCATCCGTCTGGCTGGTTACAGACCGATTTGTTTACACAGTGGTTCAGACGTTCCTTGGAAAAAGTCAAGCCTACGCACTCTAGCCCACTTGTCTGTTACGGGCGGTTAGCGCAAAGTTTGTTGTCTCGTCAAACAATGACGCCGCAGGCAAAAAAAAAGTGATTAAGCAGGAAACTAACTGCAGAAACGTAGGGCTTCTGTCGTTCTACAGCACTATTTAAGGGTCCCGCCCGAATCGTTTATTTTTCTTTTTACTGATCTTGTGTTCAGTGTTTTCGTGGTGCTGCTGTGATAATTTCAGTGGTGGCGTTATCATTTTACCGATGAAAAGTCTGTAGCAAAGTCCAGTATACGCTCCCATCGTAGTTTGGCTTGTGTCCGGCTGCTGCGTTTTAAGATACGGTAGTCTGGAAAAGCTTTTCTTTAGCTATACTGGAGGGCGTGGTATTTTAATTACCATTGCTTCCTCGTCTGGGGTATATATTGTCGTAGGTAAACATGAGGGGGGGGGGGACGTTTAATAGTTTCGTCAAAAAATCAGGATTTCAAACACTCTGCAACGTGGTTGAAGCGCCAGGCGGGCAGAACCCGTAAATGTCCACATACGCCCCCCCCCACCGCCCCAGGCATCAGCGACTTTAGCGCCACGTCTTTTCTTTATGCCGTCTAACTCCTGATCAACGATCTTGCCCCATTGTGGGGGTCAGTACCCGCCATTTTGGATTTTATCAATTTTTCATTGTAAGTTACAGTTTGCTGGGTTATGCAAAATTTTGCACACGACATAGCACAAACGAAAGCTTCTTATGAAATAAGTACAGCTGCGCCGCCTTAAGTGATTTTCGAGAACTGACTGCTGGCAAGCAATAAAGGAAGTTTAGCAGGAATTCGGAAAAAAATAAGAATTAACCCTGAATGGCCTACAGCAATTCTCACCAACAAATAAATTTTACTTGCCCACTTAATCACTATTATAATGCTGGTGTTCTAATTTTTGTCCAGANAATTCTCACCAACAAATAAATTTTACTTGCCCACTTAATCACTATTATAATGCTGGTGTTCTAATTTTTGTCCAGATATCAATTTCAAAATTTTGAAATCCGCGCCAAGAAATATGAACATTATTTACGGATATATAATTCGACGTCTTGTGATTACGTCGCATTTTATATTTTACGACTGGCTCTGACGTTACCAAGTTACGTGACTCGCTGCTCTTTTATAAACTACCGTGTTCTTTACTGCCAAGTTTTATGAATTTTGCACGAAGCATCACGCCCAGTGACGGCAAACATAAAATTCTCGATTTTTCGCGCAGTTGGCAGCTCCTAAATCACGGCCGGAATCACTGGAATTCCAGTCAGTCGAAACTGTGTTTTATGGGAAACGTGTACCGCCGTGTCCAAGATTGGTTTTTTCTCGGAGGGTCTTCAATCGGGCTACGAAGAAGATGTATTGCTTATAGCTTCTTCTAATAAACCACACCTGCGCGGAGTTCGGTCAACGTCGGACCTCTAGCCCGAACTAGTCTCGTGGCAGAAGTGTTCGTAGTTTATAAACACTCGGGATGTACGTTAAATTTCAACACCTTCAACTTAAGTCGTGATGGAACCGCAGATCAGTCACACTCGAACAGTTGCAGCCCCACTAATTNAATTTCAACACCTTCAACTTAAGTCGTGATGGAACCGCAGATCAGTCACACTCGAACAGTTGCAGCCCCACTAATTTTCTTAATTTATTTCCACGCTAGTGAAGAAGAGCGTATATATATTCCGTTTCATATAAGTTGGCCAGATTATGACAGTCAGTGAGTGGCAATTTGAAGTATTCAAAACAAACAACGTGCCATTTACAAAATCCTGCATCAGCTGGTGCACGAACGAGCAAAAGTTGATATTACGTTGGCGGTTCTGAGTGCACTGCCGACGCNAATTTCAACACCTTCAACTTAAGTCGTGATGGAACCGCAGATCAGTCACACTCGAACAGTTGCAGCCCCACTAATTGTCTTAATTTATTTCCTCGCCAGTGCAGAAGAGTGCATATATTCCGTCTCATATAAGTTGGCCAGATTATGAGAGTCAGTGAGTGGCAACTTAAAGTATTCCAAACAAACAACGTGCCATTTACCAAATCCTGCATCAGCTGGTGCACGAACGAGCAAAAGTTGATATTACGTTGGCGGTTCTGAGTGCACTGCCGACGANAAAATCCTGCATCAGCTGGTGCACGAACGAGCAAAAGTTGATATTACGTTGGCGGTTCTGAGTGCACTGCCGACGAACATTAGACAAGCAGAAAATACGTGATGAGAATGAGTTCCTACATTAATTAATACGTTTTATTTTACATAGTCATAAAGCAGAGGTTTTTAGTGATAGAAACTAATCTTTGTGCTAAAGTAGAAATGTATAGGTGTTCAAAATGAAAGGTACATTAAAACGATCCGTATCCAAACGAAAAGGAATTTCTAAACCTTTTTTCACGTCTTATCCACCCTTCTAAAACACGGATTTCCTTACGTGTATGATATTAATTCCAAAAGCATACAGAAATATTGCATAATATTGTCGAACTATTTTTTCTAATAAGAAGAAGAGTGTAACGAGCAATAATTCGTCGTTAAGGGCGGTCGGTGTCTGCTGTGCTCAAAACCAGCGTTTGCATTTAGTCCATTCACGGTTACATCCAACTTTTCTGAAGCCCTACTGAAGTTCTACTTTCCGGATGTTCCTCCGCCTCGTGCAAACAAAGCATAACCGAGTCTAGAAAATTACACCAAAGGGACAACGCCCCGTGTTCGTGTGCTCTCAGTGTAATAATAATTTGCATAAGAATTATTTCTTACTAGACATTACCAACACACTTATTTTCTCACTGGTTTTATTCGTATTAATTATATATGAAATATTATAATTTATAGATAAATGATGTGCAACAGTTCAATTTAACCAAAAATTAAGTACTTTCATGTTAACATAAGTATAAAATGTTTCTGATGCATGACATATTTAGGAAACAACCAATCACGTCATACATGGGTGAGTTTTCAAAGGTTTGATTTAAAAAGTGTGAAGAAATCGCGAATAGGCTATATTATGTATATCTCTGTCCGTATTTCCGCCGTTTATTTCCTCGCTTCCTGGCTGCTATCGTTTGAGGAGGTGTTTGGCCGGATTGTTACATTATTACGCCCTCTTTGGTGTTCCTTAGCGGCTGTTACGGTTAAGTGAGTTCCAGGGCGATCTCTGTGAAGCCGACTCTGTCCAGCTCGGACGTCAATTAAGAAGTGTACAGAGGTTCTGTGATACGCGCATGCCCTGCAAGAGAAACCCCGGGCCCCTGAGCACTCACTGCATGCAGTGCCTCTCCCTCCCTCCAAATTCTACCATTCAAAACTGTATTAAGAATCGTCACCCTTGCCAAAAAAATCGACGACTGATCAATAAGTAAATTTTTAACAAAACTAATAAATATTCGTTGTAAATTTTTAAGAGCTATAATAGTAAGGGAAACGTAATTTAATCTTAGGCTATTTTGAATAATTTTCTATTGCTCTAAAATAGTGTACGGGGTTTGTTTAATTTATCTCTTTTACCAGAGTGTTTTCTGAGGGTTTAATTGGAGACAAATTAATACAAACTTCTTTGCAAAGTAAAAACTGTAGTAGATATATATATACACATATATTTATATATAAAATCACGTTGAACAGTTTAGGAACAAATAAATCATATCGTTTTAAATAGTTTCAAAATAAAAAATGTAATACAATTTTACCTGTATAATATTACATTTAGTATTATGCACTGCCTTCAGATTGAAATGTTCAATTAGGCTGAGTTGAAACCTTACAGTTTATCATTACAACACAGATTGATGTAATAAATAAAATATTACAATAAAATACGATGTTAATGGAGTAGGCCCATTAGTATATTTCTGACAATTGTGGTTTTGCGACGACAATAGTTAAATATAAATACAAAATACCTTAATTATTTCAATACTAAAACAACTTAGGAAAAAATAAATCCTATAAGTAAATTTTTGAATTACTTGGGATATAAAATTAATTACTTTCTAACGTCCTATTAATTATTTGACAAACATTTTCTTACGCTCATATAGATACAACCAATTAATCTGCTATGTACAGTTATAAATTAACTTTTAAGATGGTTTGTAGGCAAACTTATTAGTAATGTCACTAAAATTAATTTGTCAGGCAAGATTCTATTTCTTCACATTCTATTGAATGTGAAGTCAGACCACGCAGTTTTTCGTGCTCCAATGTAGATACATTTATATTTTTATCATGTTTACAGAGCTAAATAATCTTCCAGCTCCAGCAACTCAAAGAATAATTCGACAAAAAACCTTATAGACTTCCACACATTACGATAAAGTGAATTTGTGACATTTTTAGCTTATAATTGTTCAATTTGTTGCACTATCTCGTTTCACAAGTTAGCTTAAAGATTTGATTTGAGATATACAAATTAATCTTTGAAGTCCTAAGATAGGTCTTCTGGAAAGGTACTAAGTAAACCCATTCATACTTCAGCGGTAAGTATTAATTATTTGGCTATATACCGCCACAATACCTGAAATATATCACTTAGTTTTCTTGCTGTTTTGGATCCTTCCGAGAGTCCCAATCAAACTGGTTCAACACATTCTCGCTGAAGTATCTTTCTTATCTTTACTCGTTTTCGTTATTAGGAAGTAGTTCGTCGTAAGGAATCTCATCATTGAAAATGTTCCTTTTATTGATATTTTATTTAATTTTTTATGTTTTGTTTTAGTGTACGTGTGGTGATCATTACCAGTTATTGCATTGACTAGACGTTTAGCTTCACCAAATATGTTTTAAATTTGTCTCTTAAGCCTTTGATCCCTTGCATAAGGCTTCCAATGTTGGCAACTGCTATGTCAAGCGTAGCATTTCTGGTTTGTAGTATTTGTTGAAATAATCAATTGGCACTACAATTTTGAACCAAGTGAATGACTGCGATATGCATTTGAATGACTCAAGATATATTCCAACCCCCCTTACTTCAGTTTTGGCCAATGGACTCAAGTTGAGTTTCTTTCAATAACAAACAGCACGTTTTAACTCTGAAAGATTTTTGTCAATTTGCTGAAGAGGATCAACCCTTGTTAACCACCTTGCATCTGACAAAGCTTGCAGAAAAAGGTGGATTTCTTCTTCGAGAATTTCTCATCCTTGGAGTGAAAATATGTGAAAAAAATAAATTGCAATTCCGTCTTCAAAGCATTCAGCAACGTTAGCTCCATACAGATTAAAGGTGCGTGCAGCACATTTTGAAAACATTTCATAACGATTTCTTTCAGATATAATTGCTCTTACAACTTTATACACCTCCACCATTTTTGAGCTATTGTTGTTACCTAAACCACGACATTCATTCAGGGGAAACCCAAGCTCTTCCAATTCTTCGACCATATCATCCGGAATATCATTCCCTGTTTTTTTTTTTACAATAATTAACGAAGCTGAAAAACCTTTCGAAAATTTTAAAATAAGATTCAGTTCCTGACAAATACCTCAAAACAAAAGAGATCATGCATCGTGTGATTCATCTGGTTTAGCATAAAACAGTATGGGGTAGTATTTGGCGTTTACCCTCTCAGCTAAAATTGCTTCTAATTCTTTAGTGCCTCAAGTCTCTATGAATTCAGTTTGAGTGTTTAATGAGAGGAAATGGGCCTGCAGCCGTTTTCCATCATTTTAAGTAGAGGTCGTAAATTTATAGAAACTTGAATATGCCTAAAAAATACTTCATTGTGAGGATCTCCAATATTCGTTGAATCTCTACTGAATGACAGTCGTCTCATGGCTAAACACAAAATTACATATAAAATATGTGTTAGTAATTTATGCCATGCCGTACCTTATTTCTTTTTATTCTTTTCCCAGATGAGAACAAATGTCTGTTCCTACCTTCAATCGCATTTTCAATTTTCTCACTTTATGGTAGCACTTCTTATGGCCGGCTACTAAGCATAGAATTTTTGCCAGGAATATTATTTCCTCGAACTCCTACCACTCGTAAACACTAATAGTTTAATCCCTGAAAAGTCGCTGTTGTGGCCTTAGAAACCAGAAAAACAGTCAAGTGATGGATATATTTCATTCCAATTTAACAGTCACTAGAACGAACTTATATATTCTTGGTTTTTCAAAACAAAACTGTCCTCGGAAAAGTTTTTTTTTCTACACCTCGGCAAGATGACCGGAATTGAATTAGGAACCTATCGGACAAAACTTCCATTTAGCTTTGAGCCTAAACACCCATGTATTCTTGCTAGATCCAAATTATGAGACTTTTCAATCTATGGAATCAATATCAACATATTGTAGGTGTTGTGTTATAGGCCTAGAAAATAAATTTTTACAACCATCCTCAAAATTTACTTTAGTTAACAAGCATCCGAAACTAAACTTTATTGAGCCCAGTTTTATAACATGCCAATGGATTAGAATCCTCATCAGCCTTAACTGCTATTGCGCTTTCAACAATTTCATTTTTAGCAGTCAGGACCATCACTATCGAGTTTTATTTCGACGGATTTTCTAAACTCCAACCTCAGCTAAGGTTCTATTACACTTTTAACTCACCTAAGATTTTTTCCGAATTTGTTTTTTTGGAGGGGGGGGGGGCACTTTATTTTGGTTTATAATATCCAGTGTTAATAATCACTTAGTGCACAAAACCCGCCTTATTCATAATGCTTTATTGAATAAAACAACTTACCACTACGCAACAAAACATAAGCATATCACACTGTTTTTAATATAACGGCAGCCTCAAATCAACATGTAAACACAAAGCGACGAAACCAGGACTAGTCAACCTGAGGAGACCCGAGTGTTCAAGTGTTTTCTCCAAGACTACTGGCTTGTCTTTACGAATCGCGGAAATATGCCGAAACATGAGTAATCTGATCTCCTACACTGTACTCTGAAGTCGGTAGTTGTGTAACTGTACTTTGACTGTATTAAAGAATGTTTATTTGACGATTAATGATTCCTAATTACAATGACACAAACGTGTGACAGCAAAGCAAAAAAAAAAAACCATAATATTTCATGTTATAATCTCTTTGATCCTACGTAGAAGAAAGTATATTTTAGGTGATTTGTAACTGTGTTACATTAATATGAATTACGAGTCGGGAGCGGGCCTCTGAGCATTACACCCCCTTTCCCCTCACGCCTTGGCGGGCCTGGATACGCGAGCAGGGTGTGTAGAGATATAATGTTGGCAAGTTGCCCCGCCACGGAAATAGATTTTGCGGCTCTATGCAATATTTTACAGTTCGCAATACGTAGTTGAGCACTCACAATTTTCACATAGTTCATCAAGTGGACGAAACTGCATATTGACCCGAGTGCACAAAGAAAAATACAGAGTGAGTATAAAAGAATACCCCAACTGTGAAGGTCTATATATCAAAACCAAACAACCTACAACCTTGGTTGACCAATCAAATGAACCGTGGAACCATGAAGTCTGTTTACCATATTTTTATAAATGTTCAATGTGACCACCATGAGCGGCCCGAACGACATCTACGCGATAATCAAACTCGTTCCACGCTCTTGTCAGCATGTCCGGTGTTAGGGTTTGGATGGCATCCGTAATTCTTGTTTTGAGGTCGTCAATGTTAGCCGGCAATGGTGGACGAAACACTTGATCTTTTATGTATCCCCATACAACAAAACCGCACGTGATGAGATCCGGGCTTCTTGGGGGCCAGTGATGAAGAGTCTGGTCACCAGCTGCTCCTCGACCAATCCAGCGTTGCGGCAACGTTTCGTTCAGGTATCCGCGAACAGCTAGGTGCCAATGGGGTGGCGCACCATAAAGGAAACATCAGACCGTCCCCTTCACATTGACGTGTCGAAGGCGAGTTCGCTACCCTTTCTCCACCTCAAACCGAGAGTTACGAACGCCATCCAAACCAGAAGACCAGACATGCTGACAAGAGTGTGGAACGAGTTTGATAACGCGTAGATGTCGTTCGGGCCGCTCATGGTAGTCACATTGAACATTTATGAATGTATGGTAAACAAAAGTCATGGTTCCACGGTTCATTTGATTGGTAAATCAAGGTTGTAGGTTGTTTGGTTTTGATATTACAGACATTAAAAGTTGCAGTATTATTTTATACTCATCCTGTATTTTGAAGAGAGCTCACCCTGCCAAACTATTTTGTAGTTACCACAAAATAATTTTGTACTTGCCACACAGGTTTAGTGGTGATACGTAAATAATTTAGTGTTCACCACAATTATTATTTGGCAAGGTGAATACTAACAAATAATGTTGTGGTTGCCATAAAATATAAATTTCTTTCAGTGTGACTGCACTTTTACCACTCGCGATAATTGATATTCGTCAATGTTTTCGTCCCCCCCCCTTTTTCCCCTTAAAAACTAAACAAGCAGTCTGGAGTTTAATAAATCTTACTTCCGTTAGCCTTGCAATTAATTTTATTAAAAATATTGTAGCCACCAGGATATAATAACTGGCGCGACACATGTCTTCTACATGGTTTATTTATCGCAATATGTGCATATGGATTATTAAAAAATAATGAGCGTTCCTGAGATTTTTTATAAAATTTTCCATATAAATATTAAAATAATTCACACTTTTGCATTTCTTAAATTAAATTAATTACTACATTTGAAATATTTACATTTGTTTATTACTGAAAAGGTAAGTAATATAATATAAGTAAACGCTGGGTAAAATTTTACAGTATTATATTTAATTATATAGATATGGTGTACTAGACTACTAGCCTCCACCATAGCCAACCTGGTTCGAAATCCAGTGGTGTTATTAGGATTTTCTCATGTGGGAATGTGCAGCTCTGAGTTTTTCCCTTCCCTTATTTCAGTCCCTGCTCTATCGTCACTTCACGACACCTTAACCAGCGCTCCAAACCTCGCGGTTTATCGCCTATGAAAATGTCTCAGCTCAACCCATTATACTTTATACATAATATATTAGTTTTCAAAGTACTCTAGTAACTAAATTATCGCACGCTCATGGTTAATTGAGCACATAAGAAATCAACCCATGCAAAATATATTACTGCCCACTGTATTTGCTTAAATGTTAAAAATTTTGTTAAAGTATTAAATTAGTGAACAAAAATTGTGACTACTCCGTTACATAAAATTATTGTTATATAACAAAACAAAACCAGCTCTTCATAGAAGTCCAAAAAATTACTTTGATTTTCTTGCTAAGTTTTAGAAACAAGTAAAACATTTATTTTCAATTTACTGAACAGCGGACTGCGCTGCGTTCTAGAGTGTCTCATAAATGCAGACAAAATTTGTTGTTGTAGATTCAGGACAAACCCTAGTGAATTGTCTCGAAAATTTTAACAAAATGTGTCATTGTAAATTTAGGACAGCTTTCTTTTATTCTAGCTTTCAAGACGTGTGTTATTTTAGCAGAAGTATGAAAGATCAATTACACTTCTGCAATTACCCCCTTGCAACTCGTAACTACGGTGACTTCTCTCGTATCATATAAGCACAAATTGAATGAGTGTCCAAAACAATGTGTATAAGGTTAAGGGATATTCAATTTAGTATAGGCTCGTACTCAACGGAACTTCTCTCACATACTAGCAACTGTGTTTCATCCTTGACCTCTCATGCTATTTACGTTGTGGTCCATTGTCATTAAACTCTCTATTAAAGTGCGAGATATAGCAGAACCTTTAAAATGATACACAACCACAAAACCAAGAAAATATTCCCTTACCTTTATTGACCTAGTGCGCAAAGAACACACTCTATTTTAATGCTCCCTAACATAAGTTATTTCATCAAATTACCACGTGTCTTCAAAAATTCACAAACAGGTTTTAGAATGACAAATCTGAGGAGAGATGCAAACGGTTACAAAGTACGAAATGGTGTCCCATTTAAAATTATTTTAAAAGGGGAAACGTTAAATTATATTGCGTAAAAACTGCACCGAACAAACGAAAAATAGTATGATGAAGCACATTCTGAACTACATTACAAATACAAAAATTATCATAAACATCTAAAATGTTAGGAGAAAGTATTGTAGGACAGAACACCACAAGGAAGATGCGGAGGTGCGTACAGTTGAAGTAACTTAAGGTACAATAAATTAAGTTATCCATATTTTAAAAAAATACGTGAAATAATTTTTGAGGCAATCAACATTTCAACTGGAAACAAATGGGACGTCAAAACGAGGATGCGGGAACGCATTTCAAAATACTTAAACATTCAGGAAAAACTTGAAAATCGGGGGAAGGCCATCTACTTTGTTATGCAAGTTGAAAGGTCCGTATCGACAAGCATTTGCTTTCACAACCCATCGGGTATGCGCTGTCGGTTCAGTGCAAGAAAGTCACATGAGCAAAGCAATAGTGTCGCGGCAAAAGCCACAAGGCGGAATTGGATGCAACAGGACGTTGCGACAGCAGAGCTGAGAGTTTGCACGACTCAAACGGTAAACACAATAAGCATTACAAAAAGTGTATTAACTGAAACACAAATATAGAAGGTGTAGTTGAACCGGAGAAGAGTGGAAGAGAGAGTGGAGATATTTGGGTGTATCTTAACCTCATGGTCTAGAGCCAATGGNGGGGGGGGGGGGGGGGGGGGGGGGGGAGATCCCCGAGAAAACCCGCCGACCAGCAACACCGTGCGGCACGATTCACACATGCGAAGTGGAACGCGAAATTTGGAAAAAGTTACCTAGGAAAAGACAACGTTTTTCCTTTATTTGTCGCCATCGGATCACGGAGGCACAAATGCCAGTCTCTCGGGCGAAGTTAAGTCAACCTAACAGACTACTCGCGAAGTTAGTAAAGGGAAGTAAACAAGCTCCGCACGAACAAGGAGCCTAGAATCATAGACTAAAGATAATGTATAATGTTTTCCGTCTGTGCGCGCACTTCACCAATACAACTATCAAAGATACATGGCCAGCAGTATATCCGACATGAACATGCTACGGCTGCATTAATACTAGGTAAGATGAAAAGTACAAACGCCTCAAAGCACTTGGAGTCCATTCGTGGTTACTTACAACTTTACTGAAGCCACGCTGATGTTCTACTTTCAGGTTATTCCTCCGCTTTATACAAACAAATCTTAACTACGCCTAGAAAATTACACCAAGAAGAAAACGAACTGCATTCGTGCGCACTCAGTTAAATAATAGTTTACATGAGAGCTATTTCCTAGTTGGCATTACCTATTTACTCTCTTTTTTCATTCATATTAAATGAAAATTAAATATTTTAATTAATTTAAAAAAATGTAAATAAAAATTAAAGGAAAACACAAATAATACATTTTTGATAAGAGAAGTTTAAAACGCCTGTGTTATATGTAAATTTGGGTAACAGCAAAAGGTGTCATGCATGAGGTGATTTTTGAAATGTTTGATTCAAGAAGAGTGGATATATTGCACTAGAGGAATTATGAGTACTTTGGCACATCGGGATCTGGGACCGGAGCGTCGGAGCGGTTCGAGCTGTCATTCCGGTCGGCGGGCGGCCATAGTATATCCAGGTGACCTTGACATTTGACCTTGACTCTGGTGACCTTTGAACTTGACCCCGGTAATATTTAATATTAAAATCCCAAAAAAATTTCAAAAAATATTTTAAAACTTTTAAAAGTTATTAAAAATAATAATATAAAAATTTACTATAAAAAGTTTGTCATTAAAAATGTATTTTATAATAAATTACATTTCCGGAGGTCCCCCTCCCCCACCTCCTCTCATCAATGTTCATTTTAACGTGTGGTGCCATCTTGGTTTATTTCCTTTGTCAATTGTTTATACATTGCTGGAGGACGCCATCATGGTTTTCTTATGTGTTCACACCTAGGTGGCGTAAGTGTATTAATAATCGATATTACAACCAGGCGGCTGCCATAATTATTTATGTTTTTAAAGTAAAGGTTTAGCTGTCGGCGCTCTCTATGTGGAATTCTATTTTCAACACATAGGTGGGGCTATTTTCTCGATTTCGTCACCGAGCGAGTTGCTGATTTAGCCACCAGGAGGCAGCCATATTGGTTTATGTTTATCATCGTTTAAGTGATGCTGTCAGCACCCTCCGTGTAAGATTCTGTTTTCAACAAATATGTGGCATTAATTTCTTGATTTAACTGCCAGGCAAGCTGCCGGTACCCGCTCATTCCGGCGATTTAGCAGCAAAGTGAGCTGACGTCACTCATATTTATAGTCATAAGAAAATCCGTAAATTTCATTCCTATTTTAAAAAAATTTCCAATCAGCAGTATACCTACAAATAATATTATTAAATAAATATATATATATTTTGAAATTAATATTTTTAATTAAGACGGGCTAAGGCCATTTTTCGTGTTAATGCTTATTAAATTACCTAAAAAATGGAGTATTTATTCTGTTACCTCTCACCCCACCACTTTCGTCCGACCAATTATTCACCATCGCTTAATCCCTTATCACTAGCGCTCTTGTTTTCAGCTTTGTCCGCCATAGCGTGCTAGTGTTGGGAAAGTATTTCATGGGAACAATGTCGACCCTCAGCACAGTTTCTCGTCTGATGCCAGAGATGAAAGATCGCTGTCTCATTCCTCGTCTTTTAGCATTCTGGCTGGTAAGCTCAGATATTTAATTCCATCAGGTCGCAGGATATTAACAAATGTGCACGTTGTATGCATATAAATATTTCCACGAAATTACAAATCTGCTGAAATTAGGAGTATCGGTTTGGGCCAGCTTCTCTCTGGAGGAATATGTAACCTCATGAAATACGGTACTAGATCTTAGTTTTTTTTTAATGTATACATTAACCATCGATCTTATTTCCAATGATGTTACCTCAGTAGCCGTGCTGCTACTGAAAAACCTACGTCTGCATTCACCAAATGTGCTCGGAGAGATGAAACGTATTGATGTTCGAATAATGCAGGTCGAGTGGCATATAAGTGTGGAAACTGTGGCACGGAATTTGCTAGGCGCGATAACTTTCAGAAGCATACAATAAACCTACGTATCTGTGCGACTTTCTCCTGCCAAAATCCGCAGCGTACGAGTGTAATTCCCACAAAACCAAGGGTTCAGGATGAGAACCCACCGTCGTGCCAGCGACCATCACGCCCAAGAATCGTGGCAGGGTCTGGGTTGGTTAATGACTATGGTTTCGTGGAGGCCCAAACTGCATTCCAGCACAGTATCTATACCTATGCATCCACAACCACAGCGGATATTCGAAGAATGTTTGCAGATTTTTAGCTAGAATGGGTCAAAACATAGCTGTTGGCTCTCTACATAAACACGCCACCAATAAAATTTTATGTGTGGCTCGAACGCAGCTTTGCAAAACCGACCCCATTCAACGAAAGGAAGGTATACGGATCGAAATTCATGATATCTTAAATACTGTAAAACATCATACTGTAAATATGCGTCACGAGAAAGAAGCATACAAACGGCGTGTTTCGGGGTAAATATTAACGACTAATCGATCACCGAGTGCCCCTTCCTCTCTAAATAACGTGGATGCACCAATCAGCAAAATATCTGTTTAAAATTCATGTTGGAAAAAATTATGTGCCGTGTACGAATGCGTTATCCAGCTTTCTATAATGCAATTATTACTCGAAAAATCCAAAAACCATAGTGAAAATCACTTGGTACCCCCGTGGGAAGTAGCCCGTGCATCCCCCCCCCTAACCCAGGCATAGACGCTCATTATCAAAAACATTTTCTCCCAAGTTTCAAATCAGCAAATTAGTAAATTTAGGCAGCGGGCAAAAAATACGCATTTGGTTACTCCACGTGCGGTGATTTTTCTAGCANTATAGTACGTTTTGGGGGGGGGGGGGGAATTATACACCGTGAGGAGATGATAGCGTAAAGGTACACCCACCAAAAGTACAAAATCACAAAAAAAACTTTTGCCCTCGGTAAACAAAAGTTCAATATTTTCATGCATTCGCGTGCAACCCCTGCATTATGAGATATATCCGATCCCCAGTAAAACTAACCCACCCCCTTTTCCTCCATCATCCATCACCGGCCAGAGTCACAAACATGCTGTTACGTGTGTTTAGCCTGATGAAAATTGACGTGCGAGCATGTGNAAACTAACCCACCCCCTTTTCCTCCATCATCCATCACCGGCCAGAGTCACAAACATGCTGTTACGTGTGTTTAGCCTAATGAAAATTGACGTGCGAGCATGTGTATGTATGTGTGTGGCCTCTTCGCCAGAGGCTGTCAATATTATTCACTCTTAATGAATTACGCGAAATAAAACATAGTTTCATTCTCGTGATGTTAGTCCTNAGAGGCTGTCAATATTATTCACTCTTAATGAATTACGCGAAATAAAACATAGTTTCATTCTCGTGATGTTAGTCCTCTATGCGAATTCCAGCAAAAACACGCGCATACAGCTCTCATTCTTTACTCTTCAAACTCGGCGAGACACACATAAGGTAAGTCTTTACAAGTGCGAAAAAACTAGAGCATATTGCAGCCAGTGCATTACGAAGACCACGAGATTTTAGAGTAATTTTGATCTCTTTCGAATGTATAAAATTAATTAAATGTACAAATTTCGTTTGTAAATAAATTATGAATCTAACTCCAACTCTGTTTTTTTTTTCGTATAAAAAATTAAATGCGTAATTTTCTATTGATTTCGGCAAAACCAAAGATATATTGTGATCCTGTGAAACTATGAAATAAGGGGGGAAACGGTTATTCTCCATTTGTTCATACGTCAAATACACATACACGCAAGTACACACCTCACCAAAAACACACACAGAGCCCGAAATATCCCAATCACAGGCGAGACTGATAGACGCATTAAAAACTATCAAGAGAAAAGCGTACTTAAAGACGTGGATACGAGTCTCATTACAGAAGTAAACAAACAACTTGCTCCGCCTCAAGAGACTGCTAGGTGCAATTTTGAACACATTGCAAGCTCGAGCCCATTCCCGTCCGTCAGTGTTCATGTGAGGAAACTTGAACACGACTGTTCACCGTTATTTTCCACAAAAAAAAATCATGCATTTTGCTGCATCCATGTGCAATAAACGTGCTAAGGGAAAATTACACGATGCCTATCCTACTTCAGCCACACAGTTCTGCATGCCTTAAGACACGAANAATTTTGAACACATTGCAAGCTCGAGCCCATTCCCGTCCGTCAGTGTTCATGTGAGGAAACTTGAACACGACTGTTCACCGTTATTTTCCACAAAAAAAAAATCATGCATTTTGCTGCATCCATGTGCAATAAACGTGCTAAGGGAAAATTACGCGATGCCTATCCTACTTCAGCCACACAGTTCTGCATGCCTTAAGACACGAATCAGTTTGAAAAATAGCTGGTTTCTCTATCCACCACGCCACCTGCTTTGGCATCACGAGTCATTGCCAGATGCATCATTAATCCCAAGGAAAAACGTCATCAGTGTTAAATTCGAAGAATGGGAGGAAAATATATGTTTCAACAGCTCAAAATCTTATTTTTCATCACCACATTGACAGCCACGCTTAAAGTACAGGTCTTCGCCATAAATGGACCTTGATGCAACACCAACAGAAATCATCAGCCTTATACTAACACTTACAAAAACTCCTCAAGAGAAAATTCATTAAAAAAACAAAAAACACCAACGCGGGCGAATGCTCTTCCATACTGTCCATAGTGAGGGAATTTGTGCATGTAGAAAATTGGTTAAATTTTTTTTCAAGTTGTCAGGTTTATTTGCTGTTATTGGTTGCTGTGAAAGATGGCACATACCCCAGACCCGCAATGGCTTACCAACTGCTGGCTCTATTCGTGCAATCAAGGAACGTTTGATCATTTCCAGCACTTCATGTCGCATTTATCTTGTTAACCCGCTTAGGTATCCAATGTCCCAGTAGCAGAATTCGATGGTAGAGCGACCAGGAATGACATCAACATAAATGTTTGCGAGGCGAAATGCATGCATATGTAGACGACCCAGTGATGGTGGGTGACGCTCCTGCTGCTATAAAACGTAAGGAAGCGCTGCCGTGATAAAACACCACACGTGCATTCGGGAGAACCCAGGTTCAGTTCTCGGCTCAGACATCCCGATTTGAGTTTTTTTTTCCATGGTTTCCCGAAATCACTCCAGGGACATGCTTGGATGGTTCCTTAACGTAGGCCATGTTCGATTTCTTCCTCTGATACAGATTGTGTGTACTGGTGGTGCCATCTTTAATGACCCCGCTGTCGAGGAGACATAAAGCCCTACCTGGTGCTGCACTGAATACACAGAACCAGACATCTTTTGACCATACTTCGGCAGAGAGTGAAGATTGCTTGCTATCCCACCTAGTCAGCAACTGTGTTTAAGAAAAGTTTGTAAACAGAGTGTTTCCCTCTTTCTAGGCGCGTGTGGCTTTCGTGTTTTTAAGCAAGATTGCTTAACGTAAGCGTAACGCATCACAATACCCATCTCGCTCTTTCCATTTATAAGAGGTACTGTGAAACGCTACGTGCAGCTTCCCGTTGAAGTCATGCGCGTTCGAAGTATCGGGTTTAACGTGAACGGGGAGGGAGGGGGAGGGGTGGATGTTGCAGAGAGAGCAGCTGCAACCCCCATTGCCATCACGTATTTAGGAAAGAAAACGAACATTGCCAATTTTGTTTTTTCACCAGACAGTCTGCGTGTTTGACAAGGCCACTCATTAAAAAATATGTTTCAGATTGTAAAGACCATTTGGGATGAAATGTATATATATTCTTATTTGTATTTTTAATTTCATAATTATGTATCTTCATTTTGATGTTTGATCCTCTCATTACCTAACTCTGCGCATGCCTATGGTTGAAGTCACGCAGTTTGTTTTGCAAAATTATATACTTCCATTTCGAAATTGAGACTACCGAATAAATATTTATGATTAAAATACTCATTCCAAAAAAAAATTCACATCGTCTATTAATTTAAAGGTTATTCCACGAAATGAACAGTCAACTAAAAGACCCCCACAGACTAAAAAAAAAATACTATCAAACTGTATCAATGCCATATGCTAGATCCCCGTTTTTAATTATTGTTCGTAAATGTTAACGAAACACAATAATAACACGTATATGAAGTTCCGAACGTGCATTTAAGATGTTATTTTAATCTTATAAAGTTAGATCACCCACATCAACATGGCTAAATACGGAAACAAGATGGAATCATTTTACTACACACTTAAAAAGAATTACAGATACGCACGTTCCCAAATATTTATCCGAAAATCTACGTATATAGAAAACTTCGTCTCCGTGCATCACCAGAATACACGAAAAAATAAAACTCTTTTCAAATACTTCGACACACTAAATCCACTTACAAATATTCCTTCACGTGATTGGCAAGCGAAATTTGAAATAATCTTCTCAGAGATAAAAAAAAAAGAGACTCGGTTAACGTGTTCAAGAAAAAATATAAATAACTTCTGTATAAGAATCATGTAAAGTTGAACTTTCCTCAAAGACACCCGTACTCCACAAAAAAATGTTTAAGTCCGTTATTGTTAATTCGGTATATATTTATTCTATCTGTATTGTAAGATATTTTTGATGCTAACTTCAAAAGGTTTTTATGTATAGGCATCAACTGTAAAAAATCAGGCTGTTTGCGGAAATTGACCGTGAATAAATGTAAATAAACAGAAATGTAGGTATTACGTGATCTCTGAAATAAAAGCTCGTTAATACCCGTCAAGGTGTCCACTCGAAGAAATAAAATGGGATGAGGTTGAAGAAGAGCAAGTGGCAAGAAGTTTCTTTCGTGGGCTGCGTGCTGCATCAGTTGGTGTGCAGATGTGTTTTAGAGCAGCGCCGAGGGACGCCATTTCACAGACGACGGAGCAGCAAGCAGCAGATGGCGGGTTTAACGATTGCAGTCGGGACGTGCCATTTCAATGGCAAATTTTATTGCTTTCTTTAGCTGCAATTTATCTTCTCTCAGAAGTGAAAGTTGAAATAAAATGCTTGGGTGATAACACTGACGACATGACGGTTCCTGACGCAGTGCGAACGAGAAAGTGTGTGTGTGTTGCACATATTTAGACGGCGATCAAAATCTTTTATGGTGGTGAAGTGCGGTGAATACGGGGGGCAGTCGACGGAGTTCATTCGCGAGGGAAATAAGAGCAATCTGAGAAATCGCAGTTACAACGTGCACCATAGCCGACACTTGTGAAAATCCGTCGTTGACCCCCGCTGGAAAACAAACCCTACTCGTTGTGTTGGGCATTGTCGAACTTCAACAACACCGTGGCTCTTTAAAGCAGAAACATCACATACAGAGTCATTAAACACTGGGATATTAGAAGTAGAATAATACTAAAAATTTTCTACTGTTTAATCCTTTAATTCTGCTTTGGTCGCCTATTGTTTTAGACCACTTCCCTGTACCAACTGTTTGAAAGCCAAGTTAAATTAAAATATAACTTGGTTTTAACTAATGTTTAAAATAAAGAACATGTACACATGTTAAAAAATTTATTCACTGAGCACGCGTCTTTTGTTTTAAATAAGTTATCAGATATAGAGATCACGCTCGGTAATTACGACCCATGGTAAAATGTAGCTTTTATCTTTACAAGAATATATGACATAAGGGTCGTATAAAATATTAACACAAATAATGATACCTCTGATGTGTGTCTTAAGAGTCACTGGAGGAATAGAGGGTTAAATAGTGTATCATGGAAGAAATTATTTGAAGATTTATGTACGTATAAGCCCACTCGTAAATTACTGCAATAGCAGAGGTTAATAAACAAGACTACGCTCATGTGCAGTTGAATTAGAGATACCTGCCTAGTAGCGCCTGCCCTGATGACAGCGGTATTGTGGCGTGGCATGGGCTCAATAAGCTACCAAAGGCGGTCGGGAGCCTTGTACGGATCCATGAATACTGCACAGCCTCCCACAATGCACGTAGCTCGGCGTGCATATCCCTTTATTGAGGTCAGGTGACCTCGGAGGGCATGCACAGAGCTTCAAGTCTGTGGAGTGTCCATCATAAAACCACTTGGGAGTGGTGTTCCGGCGGTACATTGTCTTGCTGTAGGTACAGGTATTTTGCAGGGTGCTGTAAACGCAAAAATGAGCACACTTGATCTACCAGCAGATCACAATATCGTCTGCAGGCGAGGGACGATGGTACGTGCAGCACGGAGACCCATTTTATCCCATGTGAACGGTCCCCATATGAGGATGAACGGCTTGAACTCAAAATTGCTGAGACGAGGCATCCGTTGCTTCATACGCTTGGCGACGCACTCGTACCCTGCAGTTGGCGTGCACCAGCGTCTTCTTCAAGTCGTCCGTCCAGGCGACCTCTTACCATTCGTTGACGGCCCAATAGCAGTGTTACCGCGCCCGCGTTAATTGTTGAACCTTGTGACGTGTGGTGGCTTCTGTACCCTGCAGCGAGGGAGACGGTTCTTTATGGTACGATTGCTCGCAGGTGGCTGTAGTCCAGCATAGAGTTGGCGTGTGGTTCGTCGCTCTGTGGCTTGTCTATCCGCTGTTACAAACCGAACTAACTGACGGCGACCCCTGTCGTCGATACATTGTATTCCATGGCATTTGTCCATGGCGACGGTGGTTTTACCCGAATATGTGAGCTCACGGTACATTGTTGACACGGTGACACGTGGAAATCCCAGTGCGTGCACTACGTCAGATAGTGCCCCATAAGTCTGGTCACAAACAAATAGGCAGAGACTACTGTAAGGTGTGAAGACATACTAGTAATGCATGACTGAGTACAAAGCCATTCGAAGGGGGCGACAATAGCACAATTTAACCAATCCATAGATGTCTCTAATTCAACTGTTCATGAGTGTATAAAACCACGTTTCCTTTAAAGCATAACTTTGAAGACGGTATTGGTTAAGAGAGTTTAAATGTTTCCCATTGGCGGCATTGTACGGCGAGCCAAATAACGATCGTTAATTTTCCCCCTTCTTCACCCAACACAGCGGCAAGAAAAGCGGAAGTTATTGTAGATCTATCTCATATTTGTCAGGGAAAGTTACTTCAAAAATGCGGGGAAAGTGGTTTCACATTCGTTTCTTCCATATCATTTGTCAAGAGAATTTTTTCGGTCTTAAAGTATTTCATTTGAGGAATTCACTGTTCTATTCAGAAGTTTGTTGTTACTTCACAAAACAATTTTTTTATTTTGTGAAATAAAATCTCGTTTTGTACGTAATTACGTTGATAAACTTTTCAGGTTACATGTTTTCTGTATATCACATTCGCGTAGGCTTATCACTCTGTAATATGATTTTAATGTTAAGGTTGAATGGAAGTCAGATATAAATTGTTTCATACTCGAGAGATGGCGCTGTTGGCTGTTGCTGGAGGTAGAATTTCGCCTGAGGCGTATGTAAATGGTGACCCACGGAACGTTAGGTTTCCCAGGGCTGGGGGAGAAGATGAGGACAGCAAGTGTGAACAGGAGTTGTCTGGAAATAATGACCTGTCCCACCCCAGGAAGCAGCTCTGAGCTGTTCACCAGGAAAACTAGTCTGGCACTGCCCTTCCAATTCTTGTGTTCTTGCTTGAAGCAGACATGATAAAAAGTTTAAAATTTCTTGAGGCGTGACAGTTCTTCATTATAGTGGTGGTCCAGTAATAAATTAATTAATTAACTGTAACATTTCCGTGTTAAATATTATAACTACTAGAATGAAAAACATAGCTATAAAGTAGTGATAAATTGTATTATTACAATCATTTACTATAAAAGTGAACACCCAGTTTCATCCCAGAAACACTCCACCTGATACAGTAGTTTTCAAACGGTAGACTTATGCTCTTTATAGGGTGACCAAGTCTGTCAAAATATACACCCTGCATCCAGTGCTGGACGAACACAAGGCGGGGGAAGCAGTGTTCTGGTCTGGGGAATGTTCTCGAAGTATTCTCTAGGTCCCATCATAGGCAATCTCGATGGATTCGGTTATGAATCGATCCTCAGCGATCACGTCCACCCGTACATGATGATTGTCTTTCCTCGGGAGGATGGGATCTCCCAGCACGACAATGCGCCTTGCCACACGGCTAGAGGTGTCCGCACGTGGCTGGAAGAGCAAGATCAAGACTTCAAAGTTCTTCCCTGGCCCCCAAACAGCCCCGATCTCAATCCATTTGAACATCTGTGGGACCAGCTCGATCGTCGTGTTCGCCGTCTGTCTCCTCCGCCACGCACCCTTCAACAGTTGCGGGAAGCACTGCAGACAGCATGGCTCCAGATACCCGTGGAGACCTACTAGCACCTGACTGAACCACTGCCAGCTCGTCTAGCTGCTGTCTGTGCTGCGAAGGGCGGTTACTCTGGATACTAGCAGGTGGTCATAATAATGTGATTCGACTGTGCACGTTCACCTTCGTGATTAACCTGCAGCCGAAGTTTATCGGTCGAATATAGATACATCCTGTACGGAACATAGACCGTTCACATTCCATAATTGCATATATTTTAATAAGTACACTGACTGGCATGCTCCTGGTAAACTTGGTAACGACGTAGGGAATGTTATTTCACGTCTAAACGTTGAATTACAATTGTTTCGTGAACATTTGCTAATACTGATTTTTTTCATTTGGTGCCAGTTTTTTTAATGCTCGTAAGTGTAAGAACTAGAGGATATGTAAAGTATTTTCTTTTCCAATAACGTCACAACCTTACTTGGCCGATGCATGAATATAATAATTATGCCAATCTCAAAGCCAATTTTACACACGGAGGAAGAACACACAATGTGCACACATGTTCCTATTACCTCAGGGCTTTCGAAAGTGTTGTTTGCCGTGAACAATCTACACCACCCGTTTTATGATTCTGGTGTTTCTCGGTTTTGGAGTTCGACATGTCAGCATCGTGTTGGGTTACGTTGGTAATGGCTCGTGGTGTACCATCTGGTACGAGCAGGAGCGCGTGGAACGGGGAAGTGATTATAACAGATTTAATTGAAGTCAAGCCATTAAAACCTGGTCGCCTCCGGGAATATCGAGCTGGCTCTCTGCCACTCAGCAACAGCAAGCGAGGGTTGCAAAGTAATTGAATGTTGCTCTCCGTCGTGAAAGATTGACTAGGCGAGAGACTATAAATTCTTACTTGTACAGAATCTGTTAGCTATATCGCTTCGAAGAAAATGCCGCAGCATTAACGAAACTGTAACGAATAATTTAGGTATAGCGGTATGATAAATGTCTGATCAATTATTAACTCAACAAACACCTTTATAATATTGCGACTGATATTCTTAAACGTATTTAACTTTATAACTTTGTCTAGACTAAGAAAAAATGATTCTTTCTTTTTGCAAAATAACAAAACTACATAAAAAANCTTTATAATATTGCGACTGATATTCTTAAACGTATTTAACTTTATAACTTTGTCTAGACTAAGAAAAAATGATTCTTACTTTTTGCAAAATAACAAAACTACATAAAAAATTTTTTTCAAAAATTATTTTCGTAGGAACAAGAAAAACCTTTATGTAATTTATAATTATCATTCTTATTATATGCAACCCTTGCTAATTACTTTGTCATCGAGTCTTCCGTAGCACAGTTTACAACCTGTTTAACTTAAATTACAATTTTGGTTTGTAGCAAATAATTTTTTAATATTTAATTTTATTTGGTCCAGTGAGAGCTGAATTTTTAACACGCATAACACAAACACATTGGAAAGTGATATTTTGAACTGTATTAAATTACACGATGTTACTAATACATGTCTGATTATTTTAACTAAAAGAAACAAAGACCTATCTCATAAATATTCCACCAGTATATATATTTCTAGGCAACTAGTACATATGATCTTTATCTTTATAAAACCGTCCGCTCAGTGAAATTCAAAATGTACGGGTTTCCTGGTTTGTCGTTATGACTGTAGTACGACAATGTCAATTTTGAAAAAAAAACTCTTAAGTGAAATATAAAAACAATTAGAGCCTAAATTATGAAATTTATTCATTTTCTAAATAGTAAAAGTAAAATTTTTAAAGCTCATATTTAAAATTAAACATATTTAATTCTTTTGTTGGCAAATTACGTGTAAATTGATTCGAAATGAAGTGGCAAAATTTGTAAATTTTGTTGGTTACTCCTGACTTTCAGGTCTGTATGGCACTACCTTGAGTTGCGTAATTATGTGAGTTCGAATATCGAGCAAGCGACAATGATATGTCGGTTTTGTTTACATGCTTGGGAACTAATTGTATACGACACCACTTTCATAATGAAAATAGCATTAAAGTTTGGCGAAAATAGAGATTTTGTATTAAAACAAAATAAAATGGACCATTTGTTAATTAAAATTAACACTTTTGAAAGTTTAAATTTCTTTTTTTTTCAACTTATGTACAAGATAATATTGGCTTAGCCCTACTGTTTGTTCAAAATTGTCAGAATGAGTTACAATTCTATAAAGCTATTTTAATAAAGCGTTTAAACGAAGAAAATAATCAATACTTACGCTATCGATTTTAATATCGTTGTTTTAGTGGGACGCTGAAATATTATAATATTTTTCCTTATTACTGTAAGGTCAGTGTTAGATCTAAGATATACACAATTATGAACAGGGTATATTACATTTCATCTCTAGATTGTATATAATTTTTACGGCGAATTAGTTTTAAATAGAAACATCACAATTAATTTTAAACATCAAACACACCGACTCAGAACCGTTAAAACTTGCTAAAATTACTCCACAGGAATGAATGGCAGATTGCTTATTATTTGTGTGGCCAAATTTCACTGCTCATATTGCGGATCCAGCCGAACTCTGTTGAATCCTAGAACTCCTAAGCTCTGGTTTCCAGATCTATTTATTTCCTCAGTCAAAAGCAACGCAATAACTGTTACTCAGTCACTCGCTTTTCGATAATGACATTCAAAGAGTGGAAAGCACACATCAGTTGGGGCGGGCGTAGGTATACAAAGAAGTGACTGGAGACACGTGATCCAGTAGAAGATATTCGGAGTCGGATTTTTCCCCACATTCTAACCCACCTGTTCGCGGTCATCGCGGAAATAATATTTCACTGGAATTCGTTTTGTAAAGAAGCCGCGACATTTGCAAAACTTCTTGTCGGGTATTGACGTGAAAGTGTGTTGGTTCGCGTAGACCGCACTTCAAGATAAAAAGTGGAAGTGGAATGTTTTCTCTTTTGTTCGACGTTATTTAGATCATCGTTCGGTAACTACCAAATCAACATTATTTNGGAATGTTTTCTCTTTTGTTCGACGTTATTTAGATCATCGTTCGGTAACTACCAAATCAACATTATTTAGATCGTCATTCGGTAACTACCAAATCATCATTATTTATATCGTCGTTGGGTAACTACCAAATCAACATTATTTAGATCGTCGTTCGGTAACTACCAAATCAACATTATTTAGATCGTCGTTCGGTAACTACCAAATCAACATTATTTAGATCGTCGTTCGGTTACTACCAAATCAACATTATTTAGATCGTCGTTCGGAAACTACCAAAACATTATTTAGATCGTCGTTCGGTAACTACCAAATGCACGCGGCGTCGGTAGGGCGAGCGCGTCTGCGCCGAGTTGTGGAACCCGCACAGCGTCTTGCGCGCTCGTTGAAGGCGGGTCGACACGCGGAAGTCAGTCGGGTACTGTCGTCAGTGAGGTCGGGTACTGCACGGGGTGACGTGGGTGACGACGTCGCCACCTCGTAGCGTCACCAGCGGCGACGGCAGCGAGCGCGCGCGTCGAAGTAAGTGCGGTGGGCGGTAACATGCATAATCAATGGAGACGTCGCTCTCGGATGTGCTGATGTATCCCCCGCCAAGGCGTGTCTACATCGCGCGGCAATTAGCGGCGATGGGATTTGCCTGTTCGCCGCGCGCGCGGAGCTTTGCTGACGTAATCACCCACCCGCCCGCTCGCCATCAGGAGCTGCGATCAGCCGACTGGATATCTGGTCGGGACTTCCGCCAGGACCTCCCTCGCAAATATAGTCCGTGCGACCGGACAGATGTCAAACAATTACGAAACAGCACCCGCTGAAAATTTTTAATTCCAGAACGCTATTGAAGGCGAACTACCTGGTAGAAACTCTTAAGGCGAATTCGTGTAACGACGATCAGATATCGTATCCCGGGTAAGTAATGGAGTGTGTGCGTGACGTGTTTTAAACCGAGTTCAGTTTTGATCATTTGGTTGGTCACTTTCCTATTTTCCTTATGGTAAGACGTGAAGGGTTCCCATAAATCCATTCTATGCCTCAAAGTATATACAAAGGATTTAATCAGGATTTTACTCCTGTAGACGAGAACATAATTATACACTTAAGTTTCCGTTTACCCTCTCTTGTCTCAGCTATTCTGTGGTTTGTCTTCTCCTGCTTTTGATATATTCTGATGTTGTCCATATTACTACAGTTGTACTTTCGTTAGAGACTAACCATAATTACGAATTTTTAGCCCCTTCCAGCTCAAATCATTTCTCTATCTGACCTGAGCTGNTTCGTTAGAGACTAACCATAATTACGAATTTTTAGCCCCTTCCAGCTCAAATCATTTCTCTATCTGACCTGAGCTGCACCAGTGGTGATATATCCAATAAGATAAGTTTTCCCATCTAACTGGGTACGCCAAACCACAATAGTAATTTAAGGCTGTTCATAAGACAATATTTTATTAATTTTAAGAACATTTTATGATTTTGTAACACCATATAAAAATAGAAAAAAGGCCGAAACATAAAAAATAATACCAAGCATAAAGTTATCAGAGATTTAANTTCGTTAGAGACTAACCATAATTACGAATTTTTAGCCCCTTCCAGCTCAAATCATTTCTCTATCTGACCTGAGCTGTACCAGTGGTGATATATCCAATAAGATCAGTTTTCCCATCTAACTGGGTACGCCAAACCACAATAGTAATTTAAGGCTGTTCATAAGACAATATTTTATTAATTTTAAGAACATTTTATGATTTCGTAACACCATATAAAAATAGAAAAAAGGCCGAAACATAAAAAATAATACCAAGCATAAAGTTATCAGAGATTTAANCGTAACACCATATAAAAATAGAAAAAAGGCCGAAACATAAAAAATAATACCAAGCATAAAGTTATCAGAGATTTAAAGTTTAAAGATGGGTGAACCGCATAACAGATTTTCATGTTATGTAATTCCTGAAGTTCTAATGACATGAGTTATTATTTTGAGCTGTAGCCTGACATGCCTAATAATTTTGTACATTTTTTTCAAATTTGTATGATATATACATATATGAATACAATTCCAGAAACTCGCTTCAATATTTTTCGAAAGTCATCTCCATATCATACTTGTTTTTTCTTACAACTAATTAATATCACGACGAAAACATATGTAACATATTAAAAAGTATAAAATAGTTTTATGTTCTTGATCGTTAGGCTGATTTGTAATTATTACATTTTTTTATTTAGTAGTTAAACCGATGCCTCCAATCAATTCAACGTAGTCTAGTCATTTCACGCGATACAGTCATGTATGGATATGTTTCGAACAACGCCGTTTTCTATTTTGTTACTGTGGCGGCGAGTGTTGTATACTATTGTATACCATACGACACCCACATGCTAAACTCGAGTGAACAGCTGAACTCCAGCAACCTTCCATCTCACGAATTGCATACCACGGTGATCATAACCAATCACCACATGGACCATCCTCTTTGACTCCTCGCCTGGGTGGGATTTACGCTCACGCCTGGACGAGACGGTCTCTCTCGCCTTCGAAGTCCCCCTCCAGATCTGCTCTCGCCAGCAGCCGGCAAAGGCTTCCTCGCACGACACAAACATCGGTTATTTCAAACCCACCCACGCATACGCGTCTCCGGGCTCAGCAGGTATTGCTTGTTTATCGATTTCGGCGCGGCCGACGCCACGGTGGAAACATTTTGCATAACATAACGGAGCAAAAACCGGCTAGCTGTCACAAAGAAAAAATGTCGGACCCCGCGGAAAATCAGGACACAGGTGTTGATATAGAATATTCACGGTAGAGTGAGCACTTTTCGAAGCCCTCTCATTTGGAATAATAGTCCCTAAACATATTGTTACGAACTAGCTTTTCAGCCAATTCGTACATGAAAGATTATGAGAGAATGCTGGGGGCGTAACTCAAATAATGACTCGTTAATTCGGTAGTGCAAAACAGTATCTGATGAATTTATTACAATTTACGGTTATACAATTATTATTTATATTAGCATTGACCGGGGGAGCTTTACATTGAATTTAATATTATGTTTATTGTTACTTCACTCACGCCATTTTAAATAACCCTAACCGGAACGTCATCACCTTGTTAATGTTGCCGGAGGCTGAATCTAGGAGACGGTTAGCGACGGCCGTACACCCATCTTCCTGGTCTGCTCCGCTGGTCGGGTCGCCAAAGGACTAATGATGAATGACGACGACGAGACGGTTAACGACGGCCTA
>NQII01007756.1:32404-47576 GCA_002778355.1 Clitarchus hookeri | reverse complement strand
GTTATACAATTATTATTTATATTAGCATTGACCGGGGGAGCTTTACATTGAATTTAATATTATGTTTATTGTTACTTCACTCACGCCATTTTAAATAACCCTAACCGGAACGTCATCACCTTGTTAATGTTGCCGGAGGCTGAATCTAGGAGACGGTTAGCGACGGCCGGACACCCATCTTCCTGGTCTGCTCCGCTATGAATGACGACGACGAGACGGTTAACGACGGCCTATATCAAGTGCGTGGTTCTGCGGCCGCGCTCAGTGACCGGTGGAGGGGATTTCTGCAACTGTCGACGACCAAATGGTGGCGTTGCAATCCCGCTCGTTTGCAGGTTTAATGTTTGAAGGTGTGATCAGGCAAGCCGTTCAGCTAAGGCCTGACCACACCGTAACAATATGTATAATGTAGCCTTAGACGTTAATTCTCAAGTGTGGTGAATTATACTTACTGTGTTTATTACACACGTGGCAATATTTATTTTAAAAGGTAACGTCAGATNTCTCAAGTGTGGTGAATTATACTTACTGTGTTTATTACACACGTGGCAATATTTATTTTAAAAGGTAACGTCAGATTAAAAAAAAATTGCTTGTAGAAAAAAAGCAACTAGGACCTCAAAAGTACTTACATTACCGTGAACAGACTATGGAAGTCAGCATCATTGTCTCTCCACGCCCCCCCTCCCCATCCATGTACTGTATTACAAAAGGCCAACATTTTACTCTGTCCTTTTCGGCAAGCGGGAAATTTNTCTCAAGTGTGGTGAATTATACTTACTGTGTTTATTACACACGTGGCAATATTTATTTTAAAAGGTAACGTCAGATAAAAAAAAAATTGCTTGTAGAAAAAAAGCAACTAGGACCTCAAAAGTACTTACATTACCGTGAACAGACTATGGAAGTCAGCATCATTGTCTCTCCACGCCCCCCTCCCCATCCATGTACTGTATTACAAAAGGCCAACATTTTACTCTGTCCTTTTCGGCAAGCGGGAAATTTTCGTATAATTCCACGCCCTATTCTATTCTGTACAATTTTGGATCATGACAATGTTATTCTAGAGTACAGACTGATGTTTCATAAACGCAAATAGATCGAAGAAAAATTTAATATTGCCAGCAAGAAAAAAAAATTATACAGTAAGAGGGATTTAATGATAAGGAAACTATTGGAAGTAAGTTGTCATAAAGAAGAGTCCTTTATTGACGTGGTGATCGGGCTCGTGTGAAAGTGAGACTGAAACGTCAGTGTTTTAAGACCTGCCGATGATGTAACGCGAAATGTTAGTCTTGAGCGTGAACGTGAGTTGCTGTCAATCAACTGTAACGTCGATGCTCCGTCACATTTAGCCGCCGGGATCGTAGTGGTTGTCTGACGTAACATACTGTACAGATGGCACGAGTTTAATCAAGTGAAAGTGTATTAAAATTTAAAGACAGCCTGGAGGACTTGCCTTAATGGAGACTTATGATTAGGAAAAGCAGTGCAGTTGCTCAACGTCTCATTACAAGTTTAACAGTTAGCTAGCGAAATCAACATATTTATCCTCAACACTGCTAAAAATAATTTTATATGAACCATCAGAATCGCTAAAAATTTTTTTTTTTTTTTTACGTGTTCACATTCCACTCCAGGACAAAATATTTCAACATTTTCTATTTTATATTTCATACACAGAAAACACATATATGATGAAAATAAACATTATTTAAGTGATCTATCTTTGTATACTGGAAATATGTAAAAAAAAAAAATATATTAATTAGCAACTTTACAGAAAAAATCTGTGAATTCAGGGAAAGTTTTCCGAAATTGACAGAAATTCCATCATCAAAAATTAAAAAGAACTCTCCGTAGGTTTATAATGCTTAATGGATAATTTTTTACCATACCTTATATCTAATTTCATGGAACATTTTTTTTCTGTGTTCAAAGCTCTAATAACTAATTTGTAAAACAGAGTAAATTCCTTAATATAGTTTAAAACCGTTATTATATAAACTAAACTCAGAGAGTAATACAATCTAATAGCCACGTTTTGAAATATTCTCAGTAATAGTAAAGGCAATTTTACTGTTTCCAATATCGAGTTTATAATTGTTTGTTTTGGGAAAAGAAAGGGATCTTTTCAATTAACGCAACAAACGCAATTAATTCGAGATATATTTGGTTACAGCCATTGTTAAAATGTACATTTAAACAGCTGGTAGGCATCTGGGCATATTCACCATGTAATTTAAAATCAGTTAAGTGAATTTGTCTCTACAGGTTCCAATGTTAATTCTCGCAATTTAAGTTCATGAAACATTATCGTCATGCATTTATATTTACTTAATATATAAAACCTCTTTTGGGTTTGCATATGAAAGAATCGAAAGGAAAATTACATTTCTTACTTTCTGTCTTTCTTCTTCTTGAAGGCTGTAAACATATCCCGCTGTAGAATTCTCTTAATATTTTCAAATATCTAACACGTCTCCTTGTTGTTTGGTGTATGCCCAGGTAAAATTGGGAATTCAGTTGTCGTGCATTCTCGATACGTGATTTCTTTTTTATGTCATTTGTCAATTTTATGTATAAGACTGAATAAATAGTAATTATATGGAAGGAAAAGCTTATACATTATGTCATATGGTACTCTGCCACCCTGGAGGGTCTGCGCGGAATACAAGGAGTCTTGCTTCGACACTGACATGTATTTTTCTAACATTCACATTTCCCCACATTCCTCGAAACCAATATCATATTTTTGCAAATATTGTTTTTAAATTATCTTCCCTTCGACGTGGAACATGGCATCGTTTGAAAAATAAAGTTCCAGAATCGTTCATTAAACAGTATTTTAAAATAATTTTTCACCTGATTACTCAAGAGTAAAACCTCTTAGATGGCCAGAAAAGAATGATTTTTTTATTTTTTCTTTAGTATTCTTTGCTTAACTAAGCAAGTTATGACAAGTGATCGTGAGTTTACGTCTTTATACAATCCGCGTATTCGTATTCGCCTCAGAGGAACTTCTGTCCACTTCTTTAATGGAAATAACATAAAATTATCAACTACAGATATCAGCTGGGATTGTATGATATACAGTGACACAAAAAACTAGTAAACGCCAACGACAGTAGTTGTGAATATTCATTAATTTTTTTAGTATTTGTATAAGTTCGTTTAAAAATAAAAACGTGTACAAATTAGATGTGGTAATTCAAAATATTTTTCGCATCGCAGGGAGAAAAATTAACACTTCGTTCCACCACAAGCAACACTTAATGCCATGTTGCCAGTCGCCACTTCTGCCAACTTAGGATTTGTAAGCGTCCCGCCATCACATCTAGATATGTTATTATACGTATTCAAAAATTAAAATCTGGTTTTAGTTTTAAATTAAAAACTAAAAGGTTATTATTTTTTTTTTGCTTTAAGTATGAAATATGCTAAAATTGAAAACACGTATAATTTTCCTGCTACAAGTAACGGTGGCAAACCTCCCGAGAGAGAGAGAGAGAGAAAAAGAGAGAGAGAGAAAGAGAGGGAGAGAGAGAGAGAAAGAACAACAAGTTCCGCTCCGCATTTTCAAGTTTCTTCCTCAGACAAAAAAACACCATGTAACTAGGGCTTACGCACCGTAATTTGCGCTGATATTTTTAACTGTTAAAACGAAATATATTACTATCAGTGCTACCTAAAAACGTAAATATTTCAATAGGCACTGTTTAATTTACAAATAGCATACCAAAAAAATAGGTTAAAACAATATTTTAACTGTGAAATATTCCTTACTAGCCGTGACCAACGCATCGCTGCTCTCACTGTTTTTAATTCGCATTGAATGCTATTAAGATAATGTTTCATTTATTCGAGAACACAATACTGTAAAGTTAATAACGTTGTTATAAATTTGTGGTATATAAGTTATTTAAAACACAGGCTGGCGTGTTACTTGTAGTGTGATTTTTCAAAGGTTCGTTCAAAACATCCCAAGAAACCGCGAATGCACTACAGAAAAAATATTTTATTTCCTTACGTAATTGGGCAATCACAGTTTCATTTATTAACTTCCGAACCAATTTTTTTTCTTTTAGTTTTATGATCTTTTTATGAACTGGACGTCTTCAAGTATTTTGTTGTATAATTTCACGTACTTTCGTTTATATATTTCAATAAACACATTACAAAAACTATTTGCTTTAGGGGGGCGCATGTACCCCCTTCACTAATCACTTCAGGCAATGAGTCATATTACATATGCTTGTTTTCTCATTATTCCCGAGGGATCGTCTCATAAAAATTGTAAAATATATTCAGGGACACGGTTTGTGTGTATATGTGTGTGTGCAATTATCGGCATGCGATCTGATGACTCAATTCCCTACAGTCAACATATTGAACCTCCATTAAAATACTGTCATAAGCAGAATATGACAGTTGTTAGTGAGGCAGTACCATATTTGCAAATAAAGACCGATAAGTGTTGTTATAATATAATGTACACAACGTTAATGTCGACTGAAAGTGGCTACTTTACAAATTTACGTAGAAAAGTGAAGTAAAAAAAGACAGTATTTTGACTAGCAAAAATCTTTGCCTGGGGAGAGGGNGGGGAGAGGGGGGGGGGGGTGCGATATGCTACACCCTTGAAGCGCCTTTGGTAGACGCGGGACGAGTGTGTGTGATGTGTGAGGTTAAGTTCAGACTGCAACTATCCTGTGTGATTGAATCCCTGTTCCCCCGCTCATTAATTGCTCTCCCCATCCCCACCCACTTCCGGCCCCTTGCTCAGTAAGCAATATGACCGCGTTCCAGAGAGAGAGAGAGAGAAAGTATGAGGAATGTTTGTGCCAAGATGGCAAGCTGGAGCAATTATCTGCCCCTGTGAATTTAGATGGCGGTAAAACGGCTGCCTGCCCGCCTTCACCCGGGGAAAAAGCGGTGGCCAAAAAAAATTCCGCTCCGTTGGGCTTTAAGGGGGAAGAGGTTTTCGGGCATCGTATCGACCGCCTCGCCTCTTCTTGCTGCTCCGGCGTCTGGAGCAAGGGAGGCCCGGCTTTTTTTTTTTTGTTCTACCTGAACTCGGAACCTCCATGTCTAGGTAAATGCTTCAAAGTCTAAGACTGCTCGTCTGGTTTCACCAGGTCCCGGGCTGTATAACTTGGTTTTCTTCATTAAAATAATGGAATTAAATCTTCAAGTATCTCTCAATTGAAAGTCCACCTTATCAAAATCATTATTCATTTTAAACGTGGGGAAATGTTTTAGTCAGATACCACTGAAATAAATCTTTCAACTAAACAGCATACAGTATACGTGTTTATTTTTAATTAGTGGTGAAAATAATAAGTTGAAAACTCCTTAACCTTTACCTCTCATATACTTTTAAAATATGAAACATCTCTCATCTCTGAAAAATATATATTTTCATAGGGCTTTTTCCAATGCAGACATCGCTGAGAGTGAAAATTTGTGCTTTGTTTGTCTCACAACAAACAAGAAACGTCAGGCATAGTTGATTTATTATTGCAATTTTTTCCTGTCTTTTGGAAAACGTGGTTTTGGTGTAGCTATTTTTATTGAAACTAACAAGCTTGAAAAAATATACTCAGTATGTGTTTATTCAAGTTTATAATGAAATTCAACCGTAGCGTTTACAAAAAATCGTTTAAAAACACTTTTTGTAAGAAATACAAATTTTTGTAACAGTATTATTGAAGTTATTTTTTTGCTCCATAAGCGTTTAAAATAAAAGTTTACATTCCCCAGATTGTGATCTTATTGTCATAATATTGTTGATTTTGCAATTGACGCGTGTTTTATGCTTCTGGTGTTACATAAATGCATGTAATTGTAGGTGATTATGTTGCTTTTTCTTTCCTATTTCACGTGCACTCATATTATTACTTCTTAATCTGACCAAGGACTGCCTATAAATTCTACTTTATGACTTGAATATGATCAGAATGCGCTCTGTGTCGCTTTATATTAAAGTTTAATGTTAAGTTTCAGAGTTGTATACTTGTGTAAAAAAAAGTTATTTAAACAGGAAATGGCCAGAATAGAAACTAAACGTGTACAGCATATTCAAGTTTAAATAATTCAGCAAATTAACTAAGCGCAGGTTTTTAAATATTCACACACATTATGGGGCTGCATTCGACCCACACACTTCGTGACGTGATTCCATTTGTAAAAGCAAGTGGGAAATATTAGGACACTTTCTAGCTAAACCGATTATTAAGAGAGATATGAGCACATGGGAACCGAGATTTGAAACTGTATTGGGCGAAATATTGGAAACGAAGTGAAAATAAATTACATTCCTAGGAACTCTGTTTTGTGTTCACGACATTCAACCTAAAAACAAATTCTCATTGATAACTCCCTCCATAGTGAAAATGAGAGGAGTGACCACCCTCTTATGAAAACCACGTTTCTTCCGTCAAGTCTTTTGATCGTTTGATGCTGGTTTATTGAGCAATATGGCCTAATTAACGAAAATTACCCCCGAGACAGGCAGCTTCAGTACTGTAAGCTCATTAATGTATTGTACATGTTGTTTGCAATAAGTGTTCAAAATGTGCTCCACCATAATCTGTGCAAAGGGCACCGCATCATACCATAGACGCATGTAGATGGTATTTCCCGCGTATTGGGCTCTGCATCGGTGCAGCTGAAACTTTCTGCGCGTTTTACACGCACACGGTGGAAGATGGGACATTTTAAAGCATGCACAGAGTTTCACTAAACTCGGTGCACGTACAGTAATTAGTAAGGACTTCTGACTTGTTACAGTTTTCGACCACGCGCGGCACTTACTTTGAAAATGGCGTTCAATAAAAATGTAGGGGGATATGTTGTATCTCGGGAACCATTCAACCGATTCAAACTAAATTTTCTATGTTAGCAGTGCATCATGTAAACATTGCATTTTGTGATGAATATTGTAGTGGGTCAGCTATTCACGAAAAAATTAAGCCTGTATGATATACCTCGAAAACTACTCAACCAATTCTTGTCAAATTTGGCAAGTAAGTAATATTACGTAGGAGATGTAAACGTATGTGATTGAAATTTACACTGAACGTGTTTTTAAAATGGCAGGCAGACAATTATTTTATATTTAATTGGTATATCTACCATACCGTTCAACACATTTCGACCAAATTTCGCATGCCGAAAGTACCTATTAGAGGCATTATATATGTAAAACACATAAGCACTTTTGTCAGCCATTTTGTAATAAAGCGCCTCACGAATAAAGTTTGTATATCGTATCTCGGAAAACAATTAACCGATTCCTACCAAATCTGGCAGACAAGTAGTCCTGCGATATGTGATGTAAAGTGGTACGTTTTAATTAGCCAGACATATATTTTTTAACTTGTGGTGATATAGCCAATTTAACGTAGTATACTATATTTTCGAAACCATGTAATCAAATAGAACTTATCATTGTATGTTGGCAGTCACAACTGTCAAATGCATCTACACGGAACCTCTTTTGTCTGTCATTTTGTAAGAAGGTATTACATAAAATATTTTATTTTTGTCATATATCGGGAAACATTAACTGATTACCAACAAATTTGGCGAATAAGAACTGCGGTATGCCATATAAATTTGTTTGTTATAAGTGTACCAGACACTTATTTTTATAATGGTGGCTATAAAAAAATTTGTTTAATGAGCTATATTTACCTAAATATGAAACCGAGTTTAACTTAACTTTGTATACTGCAAAGATGACAATAATAAAATGTGCTAACCTATAACCTTATTGACCTATTTGTGAAGTCATATGTAAAATATAGTGGTGTTATGTCATACCTCGAGGAACAACCAAGAGATTCCTGTCAAATGTTCCCAAGTAGTTATACAGTAGGGTATGTCAACTAACATGTTTCAGGTAAGGGAAGAATTTATTTAGTGGAATTAAGGTAAATAATTTAGGTATGTGTACTGTATTTACACTAAAGGTTGCGAAAAATGCAACACCGAAAATGATACATGTCGTTGAAATGAACTCTATACCACAGATTAGGTACATGACAATACACAATTGATTAGGATTACAGAACTGTACATGACCTCTGTCCTTGAGGATTCAGTATTAAAGCAAAGCCTCCACGTGCTGCAACCAGGGCCTCTAAACGTCGTGGCATTGAAACAAAGTGGACCTGGATATGTTACTGGGGAATCTCCCTTCACGCGGTTTATATACGAGTCCACAACGCATCAACAGTTGTTGCTGGAAGACCTTGACGAACAAGTCACCGACCAACCATATCCGAGACATGTTCGAAGGTTTACATGTCAGGCGAACGTGCAGGCCAGGTAAGCAGTGGTACCCATCGTTCTTCGAAGATAACTTGCACATTCCTCACCACATGTGAACGGGCATTGTCCAGCTGAAATATGGCATGTGGAGTTGTCTGAAGGAGGGGCAGTACCTCGGGCTCTTAAACCTCCCTGATGTAGCGGCTACTGTTCAGATTGCCCTCAAAGATCGCACGGTACCCCAAACCATCACACTTTGTGTATGTCCGCTATGCTGCTTCAGAATGCAGGTGGCCAGATTGCGGTCACCATGATAGCGTCTAGCACGTATGCGGCCGTCACTGTAGGACAGGTTGAAGCGGGACTCGTCTGATAACCCTACATTTTGCCACTCAGCACGCCAGCGAAGGCGTTCGCGTTCACATTGCAGCCTGAGGCGTTTGTGGTTTCTGGTAAACGGAAGTCGACGCAATGGCACGCGCGCCACCAATACAGCCCGCAGCAGACGGCGTCGAACCGTCGACGCAGACTGTTCTACACCCGTCGCAGTGCTCCAGTGCCGAGCCAACTCTGTGCACGAGGCTGCACGGTCCGTTACTGCCATGCGGACAAAATGGCGGTCATCCCGTGCTGTGGTTGCATTGCGTGGTCCAGTACCCGCTCGTCAGTGCGTACGACCCTCTTATATCCACTGGTTCCACACACACATCACTGTCAAAGCAGCATGCCATGCACCAGGCGAAATGTCACGGTATGGCAAAACTCATTTCCCGGAGACCGATCAATCTTCCCCCTTCGAACTCACTCACATGCCGATGCGGCACCCTTTGATTTCGACGAGGTCTGCGTGTACGCCATCTCTCTGTAATCGTAATAACTTATTGTTGGTACACTGTTATACACATCCCCCTAGTTTGGATTCATTCGGGCTATTCATTCTGGTTGTTGTAATTTTCACAAACTATTAGACAAAATTTAACAAATTTTTATACCCTGAAGGTATTCGGTATTCATTAGCAGCATCAATTATGCATATGTACTGCATTTTTATTTCTTAGTTTCAGCAAACTTGTGCGCAGAATTTCACACATCACAGAAACACGTGATGGTTTCCCCTGACCAGTTGCAGAATTCGAGATCGATTTAAACAAATATACATTTTTAAAGACACGCCGTGTCCCCGGGCCATGAAAACTGTATCCCTCGCGACCTTGGTCATCGCACAAAACTGCCACGCCAGGGATAGACAAAAGAGTTCGCACATATCACATATGCGATAAGAATAGAGCTTTAACACCCCCCCTCTCCCTCATCGTCAAAAAACCACAGCTTACGCATTTTTGCTTACTACTTCACTACTAGGGTGGGCCATTCGATAAGTTGTTTTAAAATGCGTAAAAACACTCAATTATAATGATTCAGTAATATAAATAACATGCAGGTATTGAGGTGTTTAGAGGGGGGGCGAATTGCTCAGAGAGGCAGGACTGGGGAATGAATCGGCCGTGTCATATTGAACACTACGCATTCCTTACGTAGGAAGGTATCAGGAAATAACCGTGGGTATTTGACATAGTTAACACAAAGTCTCACTGAATTTATTGAATTATGACTTAACACAATCAGTATCCGTAACCAGTTATATTTCTTTTGTTTATTTTGCAGAATGTTGTTGTTACCAATCTGGCCGACCAAGGTGGGGGCAGTGGTTAACAACTCCACTCAGGTTCGGGTACTCATGTTCGATTCCTTGTCATGCTATCGTGAAATTTGTTTTTCATGGGTTTATTGAAACACTAACAGGCCAGATCTCTGACTACGCGGGACACAGCCTCTTGCATCTCTCCCCGATCTCGACTGGCTGAGAAACGAATTCCGTCTCTAAGGAACCTGCTGTCGTCGAGAGGTCCCGTAACAAGCCGACCTATTCGGAGAGGATTTGTGTTGTGATGAGTGTCCGCGGTTACATTTATAACAACACTAAGGATTAAAGGTTGTTCACAATAGTGTGAGCACTTTAGAAATCAACCTTGGAAAGATGTCTGCATGTATTTCAACGGGCACGCTGATTGGCAAGCGTCCTCTTTAGTTGGTAACGACGCATAGAAAGTAGTTCCTTGTCTTAACGCTGAATTAAAATTGTTAGAAAAAAACATTTATGAGAACTGAAATTATCTGTTATAATTTCTGTATATTTACTGCACATAAGAAGTGTGAATTAGCGACATGGAGAAATGTTTAATTTTCTAATAAATTCTCAGTTTTACTTTACCAACGCATTAATAATGTGGTCAGGCCCATTGCAATGTTAATTTTACATATGGCGGAAGCATACGGGATGTGCATACTGGTAAATCTTTAGCAGGGCTTTCAAAAGTGCACACTTTACAGTGAAAAGCCTTTAAGAATTCTGTTGAAGCCACAAAGGCAAAAAGTTTTCAAATAGCAATAATCGCACCTCAGATGCACTTCATTGGTTACGATAATGCCACTGCGCAAAGCTTAGCCACAAAGGCAGGGAGAGATTTTCCTCAGAAATTTTAAAACGGTTTTTTTTTTTTTTCGATAAAAGGTAACGCTATCACTTCAATTTGCTAGTGGCGCCATTTTTCTGTTAAACTAGTAAATTTATGTTACATAGTGCTCCTGATATATTAATTTAAAAATAAAATTGCAATAGTAATTTTTTTTTTGTGTATGTTGGCCTATTTAGTGTCTTTTTTAATGGTAATTTTTAATCGGGTCGTCAAGGACAATCCCAAATGTCTAATTACTGGTTCGTTTGTAAAGGTCACTTTCGTATAGTGTAACCGACATGTAGAATCGAAAAATATTCAAGAACTTCGCGAAGATTGATCGGCGTGGCAACTGTAAAGTCTAAGACGATCCGAGAGTTATTCGTAGATCAACAAGATTTCACCTCTAATTGAGGGTAGGTTTTGGGCATGGCAGTCTCAGATCTCCATAGTTCCAGTCCTCAATAATTATGCTCTACTCTTCACGAGGTTTTCATTTCAGCGTATGACAACGCCAGATAAGCTGCCACTAAGACTCTAGTGGAACCGAATAAATGCTCTTGTTATGCATACGCCCATTCCAGAGGCATCGGGAGAAAGTTCTTTATAATTGCCATCTTCAACTTAGAAAATAATAAAATTAATTCCGTGAACTTATGCATATTTATCATTACCCTAATTTAATTACTGCTATTTAGTACATCAAAGACGAATTTATATTTTTGTTATTGTTTCAATAATATGTATTCTCGTCAGAGAAAGACTTTTTAAGCCGCACCTTTGGACGCGCGAAAATTAAAATTGTTGTTTACGTCTTTCAAATTTGATCTACAGATTACGTAACGTGCTACTTTTTCAATTAATAACAATAGCAGATCATTAACGCCAATTTTTTCTTAATTGCTACTTTATTTACTAAGTTATTTGTCAATAAAAATGCTTGATATATTTCAAGTTAATTTTCCTGGTCTTTAAAAGTACTGGGTACACAATATTGCCACACATTTCCAGGTGTTATTATAGAGAGCTTATTTGTTTCAGCATACACGCGGGGTTTATGTCACTGTAATATATACATCCCTATCAGTGTTGAAGCTCTCGCAAACTCAAATCCTAACGTCCCACAACGACCTGCGAGTTTCACCATTGCTTACGTCCACCAGCGCCCCATTAACTATGGGGGCAGAACGCATCCAGGACATTTACGAGCGCAAAGCTGAAGATTAATTGAAGTTAAGCGTTGTAAACAGAAATAACTGCGAGAGCGCATTTTAATTTTGGGCCTCACGCTCTTTTGCTTCGTATCTGTCATTATCGTAAATCATAGCAGTCAGGTCTCGTTTTTTTGGTAAGGAAGAACCTTTCGGTAAGAACTGTGGAATCTACTCGTTAAGCCATTTTTTCCTGGGAACTAGACAAACGTGCTTACATCCTTGCATGCGAATGAGGATAAACATACGTTCGTGCATACACGTATACATATAAAAACGGAAATTAATCAAAATACACTTACTTAACTGTCTTATGCCGAATGTTCACGGTGAAGCAACTGCTTTTGAAACAAACCTTAAAAAAAATTCAATGTAGGTTAATTGCATGGGTGCTACGCGTGCATGTTTGCACGAAGGCTCCTTGTTAAGTTGGCAACAAATCAAGAAAAAATAATGACAAGTCTGGAAGTAGTATTACGTAATTATCGGAAATATTTATCGCAAATCAAGTACGTTTTTTTTGTGATTCGTATACATTACAGTGCTAATTGGCACAGCAACTCGTGTAGGTTGCCCGCATTTCCACGCTTACACTTGACCTACACATGACTAAGTGGAGAGAGTTGTGCGGCTTTTAGCAGAGAGGCTTTGAGAGCCGATGAGGGTGAAAGGAGATGACTATGAAGCAGCGCCTGAGGGGAAGGGTGGGGAAAACGGGAAACCCCGAGGAAACCTGGCAACCAGTGGCATAGTCCGGCACGATTCGCACATGCGAAAATTGGGGAGTGAGCCCGCCGGTAATCGAACCCGGTTCGCCTCGACGGGAGACGAGTAGTCTAACCACCACACCACCGCGGCCCCAACGCATGAATAAGATTGTTAAGCGACTGATAGGGAGTACATTTTACATAAGGCGGAGAGATACAAAATAATTAGAAAAGTAGTCCTTAATCTCAGCTAATACTAAACTACCTGTAACATAATTTCGGCAGCTCTGCTGGCTACTCGTTGGCCACTTTTTGGAGCACTTGCAAAAAAAGTATACCGTTCCAGCAGCGCCTGAAAAGGACAATAATATATAACATTGCGTGCGAAGAAATGGCGCCACATATCCGCATAAGTGCACGTTTGAATGAGTGAGTGAAGAGATTAAGGGCGGCTGTTAACAGCGAGGTCTTGAGAGCCGATGAGGGTGATTGATGCGAGTACGGAGCAGCGCCGGAATATAAAAGGGGCGGGGGAAACGGGAGATCCCCGAGAAAACCAGCCTACCAACGGCATCGCCCGGCGCGATTCCCACGTGCCCGGGAGTGACCCGGACGGGGATTTAAGCCCGTTTCGCCTAGGTGGGAGGCGAGCAGTCTAACCGCTCAGCCACCGCGGCCCCCGCACGTTTGAGACACGGAAGCAAGGGAACGATGTTAGCGATGCTGCCACGCGCATCGAGTGCGCCGTCGCCGCTACGCGCAGGGTTGTGAAACTACGTGCAGTGTCCTCGTTGTGCCACGCGTAACTATGGGACTTACAGCGTTCACCATTTCATTCTACTGGCGGAAAGCCTGCAGCATGGTTCAGTTCGTTCCCCTCCTGCACTTTGTATGCATCTCGTAAGAATATATTGAGATGCAGCGTTTTAGAAACGCCGGTTCTCAGCTACGTTTCTAGTGTGCGTGATTGTCTTGAACGTAATCGATGTGCGTGGTCCGAAGTGTGTTTTATTTTCTTGTATCCGCGCGTTATACGCACGTTAAACATTTTCATAAAAAAAATGGATTTCAAACACACTGCACGCCAGTTCAGAGCCCTGTGCGTAACGGCGATGACGCTCTTGTAGCGCGTACTATTGTAACCCTTATAGCTCCCGCGCTTCTCGGCCAGGAAAGGAGAAAAAAAACAATGTAGGCAGGCGGGCGCCTTGAAGCGGAAGTAACCTTGTCATCTTGAATTTAGGCATTTTCCTCCGTACCATAATTTTCCGAGTTAATATTTAAAAACTTACCTAGTCAAGTTAACATATATTTCTAAAGCAGACAATTTTTTTCTTACATGATTTGTTTCAGATCTATAACCACAATAAAATATTGCATCAGTTTTTAATAATTTCAATTCCACACGAGAATATACAGGTATAATTTAAACAATACAAATTCCGAACAATTCGCAATTTGTTAGTCCTCTATGTCTTGTTTAGGTGTTACTTTTTGCGTCTGGTCAAAATTTTTCGTGAACGAAGATTTGTAAGAAAATTTGGAGATGGAATGTGTCCTGCCCCCTTAAAGATGGGCAATGCAAGACCGGAAGGAGAGTTTTACCGGCCGCTAGAGTGAATTCTATAATTCCAGCGCGCTGTGAAGAAGACGTAGCAGTGAAGCGTTGAAATCCGGTTAATTGGAAGGCAAAGGCGACAGACAGCAGCGGGGCGGTGACGAACCGAGGGAGTATTCCTCGGCCGCCGATCGCCGGGAGCCGCGCGCAGCAAAGAGCGTCGAGACGCCGGGAGACGCTCCGTGGGCGCAAAGGCGCGGAAAACAGCTCAGGAATATAAGAAAAGTGTCTGTCACCTCTTTATCCCGCGCCTGCTATGCGTAGGGAGGTGGGGCACGAGTCTCGTTATTTGCCACCGTCGTAGCAGGTTTGACGCAGATGAGACGCCGGCCGTCCCTGCTTCGGCACAAGAGAAATCCGCAACCAACCATTTTCTATTTGCGGGAAATTTTTTTTATATTATTTCTCGCCTCCTTTTCCACCCCCGGTCTTTTCGCGTGCGTCTCCATCCCCTTTCTCCCAGGACTACCGTGGCCAAGCTTTATATTTTCCATCTCGTCCTCCTTTACCTGTTTTATTCCCTTTCCCTCCCCACGGGGGAGGTGGAATGCGAAGGAGAAGAGAAAGGACGGAAGGAGAAGAGAAAGGACGGAGATAAATGCCCCTTTTTCTTTTTCGTCCTCCTGCTCCCCTACTGTCATCTGTTCCGCTACGTTTACCTTCAGAGGTTCCCAAGGATTTTCCCCGCGTTTCCCCGTTGGCGGTGGGCAGGAAAAAGACGCTCCCTTGAAAAAAAAATGGGGGGGATGGGGTGTCGTCGCCCTCCTGTTTCCGAAGTTCTTTGCGAGATGGCAGCATAAATCTGTGTTCGGTGTCCACCCGAGGATTACTTCCCTGCCCTAC
>NQII01007756.1:0-32251 GCA_002778355.1 Clitarchus hookeri | reverse complement strand
CCTGCGCAAACGACGCGTTTCGACACATCTCGCTCGTCACATCTTCACCGTCTTTTTTGTTTTCTCACGTCGCGTTGTCCCTTTCCCTCCCTTCGCGCCAACCCACAATGCCACTACTCTAAATCGCCTTCCAGGCATGAAAGCCTACAGCTATAGAGAGTAAAAGGCTTTGCAAGGGCGAGAGAAGGGTTAGTTTGAGAGGGGTGGGGGAGGCAGTGGGACCTTGTGTGAGGCGGAAGTAAATTCGTTTTCTGTGATGTAAAAATAAGGGGATGCAGTGTTGGGGGTGGCGGTGGGACAGAGAGAGAGAGAGAGAGAGAGAGAGAGAGAGTTTCCACCCTGGCGACAGCGGAACACTGAGGTGCATACATGATGCAGGAGGGAGAGAACCCTGGTAGAAGTTGACCCTCGGCAAGCCACGTTCCCGCCCCGCACGTGAGCTGCATTCCCAAGCAATGCTTCTCGAGAGGCGGTTCCGCCCTTTGCAATGTCCCTTTAAGGGGTGGAAGGGGGGTAGGAGCCGGGAAGGAGGGAGGGATACAGCTGAGCGGGGAAAGAGTTTATGACGGCGGACGAGTTGTAATTAGCTGCTGCAGCCGCAGCGAGCAAAATCTCATCGTGTGCGACGAGCAGCTCCACCCCAGTGTGTCCTGCTATGCCACTATTGCACCGAAGACGAAGTCAGTTAATCTATAATCTCCTTTATTGCAGAAAGTCTTCATATATGTGGTGAAATATGTTTTCTGCAGGATCTGGGTTAGAATCGTGGCCAGGTCATCATATTTCGGTTTGTTTACGGTTTACCGGTTTTCCGAGATNTCTGCAGGATCTGGGTTAGAATCGTGGCCAGGTCATCATATTTCGGTTTGTTTACGGTTTACCGGTTTTCCGAGATTCACTGAAGAGCAAAAAAAACTGGTGTACCTGCATATTATCGTGTAGCCTCCCACATCCCCCCCTCCCCAGCGCGCAGAAGTGCCGCAAGACGAAGTGGCATGGACTCGACTAATATCTGAAGGTATGCAGGAGGCAATTAACACCATGAATCCTGCTGGGCAGTCAACGAATCCAATCTGCGCCAATTTGAGAAAGGGTTGCACNAGGAGGCAATTAACACCATGAATCCTGCTGGGCAGTCAACGAATCCAATCTGCGCCAATTAGAGAAAGGGTTGCACGTCTGTCACGTTTAATGATTCTCGTCAGTAGTCGCTATTTGTACATACTTTACACCGACATCACACTTAAAATGACATTGCTTCTGAACTATTATATAATGCGTTACACATGTAGGTGTTTTATTTAAATGAATTGGAGTCCTCTATCACCATTCTCTGTTTATTCCATCACCAATGATACAACCTGTATACAATTCTGCCCGTTTTATAACTTAAGTCGACCCGTATTTTAAACTAAAACAAAATTAACGCCGAGGCAGACACTGGGCATAATGATGCAAATAAGTAAGTGTGGCACAAATACCACGCATAATGCTGTGCCACCTCTTCACTTGATCTGCAAGTCAATATCTCGTTGTGCGGAGCGACACACATCACGTCCTCTCAGTTTGACGTTGTAGAACATTCTGCCCGTGCGTTCGAAAAACCGGCGGGTTTCGACCGTAACATCTTTTCAAACGCCACGTGACAAATGTATGTACACGATAAATCCTGCAAGCAAGCGACCCAAATTTAATGGGGGAAAAAATAAATAACACAAAAATAAGTTTCGCCTACGCACAATTCATCCTGCACATATTTAAATTTAAATGCTGAGCATCTGACATTCGGCCGATCCTCAACGACTATAATTCAAACATAAACAAAATAACTAAAAGATTATTATAAACGTTAACCATACAGAAAATTAAAATATTAATATATAATAACATTACAATCCTTAAGGTTTATTTTTAAATTCACAAAACAAACCGGAATTAAAAATTGAAGTACCGTTCAATCTCTGTATTTAGTGCAAAACACACCTAAGTCACAAATATTACAAAACACATTGCAGAACATAAATAAATATGAAGATAATAATTATAATAATAAAATTACACTGTCAACAGATATCAGCTGTTGTAGTGGGCCAAGTACGCACGGTTCCCATGACGACACGGTTCATGATACTGGTTAGTATTGGGGCTCCTGTGGGCCCATTAACCATTCCCCGACGCCTTGCGAAGGCGAACATGCGAACCCAGAGCTCATTACGTATGCTGCCATTAACTCTGCAATAGCGGCGGCTGTGTTTGCATTATCTCCAGGCCAAAGTAACGTAAAACGCCACAGACTGGTGACTGAGTGAGAGAAGAGATTTGGCCGGCTCTTAACAGCGAGGTCTTGAGAGCCGATGAGGATGACTGAGGTGACTATGGAGCAGCGCCGGAACGAAAGAAGCGGGGAGGAAAATGGGAAGATCCCCGAGAAAATCCGCCGACCAGCGGTATCGTCCGGCGCGATTCTCACATCCGGGAGTTGCCCGACCGGGGATTGAACGCGGCTCGCCTTGGTGGGAGGCGAGCAGGCCAGCCGCTCAGCCACCACGGCCCCCACAGATTGGTGATGTGTCTGTTGTTAAGTGATCGATGCTACCTTGTTTAATGGGGGTCAGGTTTGGGGAGAGTTGAAACGCCATCTACCGCCGTGCAACAGTATCTGGGATTTACACTGAAGAGCCAAACTAACTGGTATAGGCGTGCGTATGCAAATAACAGATGCATGGAACCAATCAGAGTAACGCGATGCGGTCGGCAGCTAGATCGGTTAATGCTGCTACAATGGCAGGTTATCAAGATTTAAGTGAGTTTGAACTTTGAACATGGTGTTATAGTCGGCGCACGAGAGATGGGACATAGCATCTCCGATGTAGCGATAACATTTGGATTTTCGCGTACGACCATTTCACGAGTGCACCGTGAATATCAGGAATCCAGTAATGCATCACATCTTCGACATCGCTGCTGCCGGAAAAAAGATCGCGAAAGAATGGGACAAACGACGACTGACGAGAATCATTAAACGTGACAGACGTGCAACCCTTTCTCAAATTGGCGCAGATTGGATTTGTGGACTGCCCTGCAGGATTCATGGTGTGAATTGCCTCCTGCATACCTTCAGACATTAGTCGAGTCCATGCCACGTCGTCTTGCGGNAACGTGACAGACGTGCAACCCTTTCTCAAATTGGCGCAGATTGGATTTGTGGACTGCCCTGCAGGATTCGTGGTGTGAATTGCCTCCTGCATACCTTCAGACATTAGTCGAGTCCATTCCACGTAATCTTGTGGCACTTCTGCGTGCTCGGGGAGGCCCTACACGATATTAGGCAGGTGTACCAGTGTTGTTGGCTCTTCAGTGTACAACACATCGTCCAACAATCGTGCGTCCGTCTGCCTCAGGACAACACCCGTCGTCTGCTGGGCTCCACGCCAGGCTTTGTTGCAGCGTGTTTCGCAGTGCGAGGGGGTACGACACATTATTGAAGATTAATGGATGGCGTGCCACAGATCAATATATAACTGTCGTGCTGCTTTGTTTCTGTGACCACGTGTATTTATCATCTGTATCTCTACATATTTAAAGTTTCGGTACCATTCGATGCATGCTTTTGTGTACACCTTTTTTTTATTGTCCAGCAATCTGAAATAGAGAACGAAATTTATAATTTTCAATAAATCTGTTGTCTTCTTTTTTTATATTTAATACAATTTTTTTTATTTATACCAAGATAAAAGTTGCATTAAAAAAAATTTACTAGTAGCTCATAAAATTTTAATATTTTATGGTATTTCAAATGTTGCAAGATAATAATCGTTGAAAATATCATTTTAGTTTTTTTTATTAGTAACCGTGCTTTCGTATAAAACTTTTTAAATAAAAAAAATTAAAATATCACCTTATACATGCGTAGGTAGATATCATATGAAATTAAANCGTATAAAACTTTTTAAATAAAAAAAATTAAAATATCACCTTATACATGCGTAGGTAGATATCATATGAAATTAAAAACAAAACATAACTTTTTTTATATTAGTTGAATACGTATACAATATACCTTTTTCAGCTTTTGGTTCAAGTAATGAGTTCCGTTTTACGGAGTGTAGCATTAAATTTTTTCTTCCAAGCGGCACGGAATACTTCAACCATAAAACAAATCACTCAAAGCCACCAGCATCAAATTAATCACCAGAGGGTACAAAACGTGGTTTTCTCACTGGCAGGGAGGCTTTTCCTGAGGGTGAGGAAAAAAAACGTGGCGTGCGCCCCAGACGCGCGGAGATTCGCAACCAGCGGGCCGCCATATTTCCCGGGGCGAAGCGTACAANCAGCCGACCGAGCGCCCCCACAACCCCCCAGGCCGGGCGAAATGACGTCTGGTCCTGGTGGAGGGCGGAGGAGGGGAGGAAGGAATAAAAATGAATAACGGTCGCCGTATTTCCGCCAAGAATACGGCGAGCGCGAGTGTGTCTGGATTAGCGGCGCTCTTGTTTATAATGCCGCAGCGACGCCGCCCCCGGGCATTAACAACCGGTTCTGTGCGACACGGTAATGCAATTGCGCGCGCTTCGCAGACTATTGTTTTACTGCTTTCGCAGTTTTAAGAGCACCTTCACGAGAGAGATCGTTGTCTACGCGTATATACTTTTCTTAAGCGCGTTCACGATGCGAAAAAGAAAAATTTTCTCAAAAAAAATTAGGTTTTTTAGTTGAAAGGAGTCTTGACAGTTTAATGAGGGTGAAATGAGGTGAGATAGGAGCAGCACCGGAATGCAAGGACGGATGGAAACGGGGGATCCCCCGGAGAAAACCCGCTAAACCAGCGTCTGGCACGATCCCCACTTGCGAAAATTCCGGGAGTGACCCGGCCGGGGATTGAACCCGGTTCGCCTTGGCGGGCGGCGAGCAGTCTAGCCGCTCAACCACTGCAGCCCCCTGTGAGGTTGTTATTTCTACCTTCGTCCCTATACGTAAATTCATAAAGGAAATACCCGGCGAACAGAAAGAAAAGATTTGCTGGTGACTACACAAAACCAGTTTGTTTGATGCTTTCCAAGTCTAAACTTTGTTTGGTGCTAGCTAACATATGCATTTGTTTATTGACAAAACGTTTATTGGCTGCCACCAAATATTTTGTTGGCGGCAAAATAAGTCATGTCATCTACAGTAAAACATTTTGTTGCGACTGCAAAAACTTCTCCCGTTATATTCTGTGCATGCGCGCTGGCGTATTGGAAGTGGCCGCCTTCCATCTAGCCTCGACGCTACGTATGTCTCCTTGCGCCAGGCTACGATATTTTTAAGGAATTGCGGATGTGTTTAATCACCCCTTTATTTAAGGTACAAAGTAAATGTGACATATACACAATTATTCCAGAAAATACAGTTTCCTTGAGGTGAAGTGTGCAGACGTTTTTGGGTGCGCGAACATATTAGATTTCAGTTTCGTTAAACACACGCTCAAGTCAAAACCCTCGACATCAGGCAAGGTGGTACTGTACTAACACACTGAGCTAGCATTCGAGAGGGCTTGAGTTATATTCCCTGTTCGGTGATTGCAGTTTTAGTTTGTAATGGTTGTGAAACCATAACTACCAATCGAGGCCGGTTATCAACAAAAAACGTTTTTTTAGCCTCACTAATTAGTATTGCTGCTCGCATTGTAACATTTTTTTGCAGCGACTAACGAACACGTTATTACCTACAAACCGATCGAATGTATTGATGACCAAAAAGTAATTTAGCCCTTGTCACTAAATACTGGCATGCGGGAGCCACAAAATCTTTGTAATATCTATCTACCCAGTCAGCCCACAACAACCACTTAATAGTTGGCCAGCTGTTGGCAGTGGTGGCAAACGTCAATCAGGTCATATACAGTAAACAGAAGTAGTATTACCTATTTTCCAAATAATCGTTATATAGGCCAATACTCTCACCATGATTGTTAGAATTCAACAAGCGCCCCACAAGCAGACGATAAACGAAATGATAACTGTTACTGCTAGGCGAATATCAGCAGCATTTTTAAGGGCCTCTTACGCCAGACCAACTGTAGTTTACTGCTGGGGACATACAAGCAACAAACGTGTGGGCCACTCACAGCATGCCACCTGTTACGTACTCCCACGTGTGTATTAGTGGCATGCTAATGGGCCACGGATGGCACGCTAACTGTTGCTTACGGCTAAGGACATAATATCAGCTTACTTACGGGTCTTTTGTGGTATGCCAATTGTTTCTCGTTACTGAAGAAACATCAGCAAGTTTATGTGCCATTTATTGCATGCCAACTGTTACTGCTGGGGACATATTACTGATACTTTTATGAGCCATTTATGTTATACCGACTATAAGTTTTGAAATAGCAAATAGCGTATGTGAATTGACTTGATTTTTTTTTTGTTTCATGCCTTTATGAAGTGAATAATGCCGACTGACTCCTGCATACGGACTTCTGCCAAGATGTTACTGATTTGCTGGTTTAATAAAACTTTACCTATGAGGATTAATATATACATTTATGCATGCAGATCGTTCATCGCTTTTATTGAATGTTGCGTCAGGTATCAGTCATTTGTAATATGACGCATGGCCGATACTGATTTACAAAGCGCGCAGTGCTTCCGCTGTCACGCTTTCCTGTGCAAATGAGATCTGCAACACTTAGATATTATTAAACTCGATGAAAGCCCTTATATTAAACTACGAATGAACAGTTTTATTTTTCTGCTACTTTCTGAAACTGCGCAGGTAATCACTTAATATGCGATTTTAATCACAGTCACGATTTTTTCTTAGAATAAACTTACTTGTATAAAGAAAATCTGTATGGGCTTGTATAATTGCTTTTTACCTTTTCTGGCAAAAATTCGTGTTGCCATGATATTTATTTGCCGAGATACGCGTTAACGCGTAAACGACGAATGTACAGAAAATATGTCATGACTACTAATTCTTAAGAGGAAGAGGAGAAAACACGGAGTGCAATTTACAGTTAAATCTGGTTGTTTCTATAGTGTTTGATAAAAAATTCCACTTACGAAAACGTCATTTGCGAGTAATTCAGCATCGGCGAATGAATTCCGAAGCCTTTTTAAAGTCACGATGTCTTGCGAAGCAAAAAAATTTCTACTATCAAGTCTCATCAACCTTCATCATATTCAGAGCGTGTTGTGAACATAAAGGATACAATGGAAGAAGCGAATATATTGCAAAATTGCCTCGCCTTTCTTTTCTACTTGTTTCCTCTCCCAAGACAAAGGTAACTCTGTACCACGTCTTCTTCTGAGAGATTGCCTCGCCGCACCTATGTGGCATGCCAGAGGGAGGGCTGGCAGTGGTTCTTCTGAAAACAGAATGAGCACACAATAATGCCACTAGCCCATAAAGGAGATTTTTGAATTACCATATGCCAAGCCAGAAAAAACTGCGTGCAAAACAGCGGCAAATGTTTCACTGGTTCTGCTCTATCTGTGTATCTCTGTATAATCAGTGGTGCAAGACCCATTACGGTATGAGCTTTTCACAAAGCAGAAATTCATACAATTTACATACAAATTAGAAACGGCGCTGTTTGCTTCTCTGTGTAGCTGTAGTCTGGCGAATGTAAGCGTAAGTCATCGCAAAAGTATATGATTAAATATACAAATAAATATAAAACCCGTGTGTAAGCGCATGAAACGAAGGAGTCCACTTTCATGAAATAGTACGTTCTCGCTTGACCTCTTTGGGCGAGTGAGATGGCACACATTTATCGGAACAGGAGCTGCGAACGTGCATGTTTAAAAAAAACTGCATCGCAACTGCGCACACCTGGAACGGAATACGACTTCAGAAAAAGTACCCCCGAGGGTAGTAAGCTGGACTCGAACCCACCTACCTTCGAACGCGAGCCGTATACGAAACCACGTGGAAAGAAAATAGCAAACTCTATTACAGTTTGCAAATTGCTTACTAGTTTACTATTATCGTCTGGTCTGTAGCATAGCTAAGGCATGTTTTATTAGCATGAACAAGCGGATAATCTGTAAGACAATCATTTGTAAATATTTCGAAAGCCTACGCCAGCCCCGACCAACAGTTATTCGTGCATACTTCGCCGCTACAAGGCAATTATATACGTCTCCTGACGCTCTGCATAATTCAGAGATTATCTTTTCTCGGCAAACGCAATGCACCAGTTTATAGGAAGCCATTTATGAAAGTTAATTTCTTGCTCGCAGGAATTTTTTTTTTCCTTGTGTTATAATGGTCACGCTGTTTCTGTAGTACTTCGGAAGCGTGTGATGTATTGTCCATCCCTGCAATGCATTCTCTGATTTGGGTCAATGCCAATTTAAGCATATTTTTGTGACAAATAAAAATGAACAATGCCTGACAAATGAAACGAAACGCTCAGAAAACAATGGCCATGTTGAGCGACCCGCTGTTTGTAGGTACCCCAAGTAGCAAACTACAAGCAGTTAAACGTTGAACAACTGTTGACAGTGGTGGGAAACGATCGAACTTATTACTATCAGCATTTATTATACGGTTGTCAATCATATCATATAAATAAAAGTGAATACCTTTTTTTAAAATAAATAATCGTAATGTAGGCTAATGCTCTCAAAATGATTGTTATAATTTAATAAAAAATAAAAACCCCACAAGCAGACGATAGACACTATGCTAGCTGTTTCTTACTGCTGGGACAGCATTAGTAGCAAATTTATATCATGCCAACAATTACCAACTGCTGGGAATATATTAGCAGCAAGCTAATGGGTGATTTATGGCATACCAACTGTTGTCTACTTCTGGGGACATAGCAGCAAGTTTAGAGGCCATTTGTGGCCTACCAGTTGTTACTCACTAGTGAAGGAACGTTATCCGCAAGCTCATAGGCCATTTATGGAATTCCAACTATATGTCAGTGTGAAATAATAAATAGCATATGTGAATTCCTTTATTTTATTTCATTCATTCTTGAAAAAAAATTATCATGGGACATTACCAGTAACAGGAAAAAATAGTTTCTAGAATGGGAACCTGCAAAACATTACATGTATTCTTTATTTTGCATTTCTAATACCACCTAAAAGTAGCCCGAAACTAAAATACTAGTATTTTAAACAAATTCACATAAATCCTAGTATTGACTTGAGATGCTAACATAAAATGTTTCCATGGCAAAGTTAATACTGTAACCTTTATGTGTGAAAAGCATTCACATTTACTTAATCGATTTTACATAAATACATTGTAGAGTAGATGGCAGTATTCTAAACTTTTAACTAAAGGGTTGTGAGTTCGATTTCATGTTTTTCCAAATAAATATTCTAGTTCTGAAATAATACTAAACGTAATCTATTTTCAGATTGAAAGTGAATAATTTTTATTTTGGGAGAACCAGAATAATTATTTTGGTATTGAAAGTGCATGGCAAGCAGATTTTAAGTGGGCCACAAGTGACCAATAGCCGGGCTGTAAGAGGCAAACAGCTGAGCTAAAAGTGGTCAATAGCTGGGCCACAAGTGGCTTGCCAACAGTTTACTGACGACAGTTCATTAACTTACGGCAGGCCAGAAGCAGTAAGACAGTGGTCTGCTGTAGCCACTAATGGTCCCCTGATGATGTCAACATGCTGCTTGGGTTGTAACTGGCTGTACATTATCAAGCCGCTAATGGGCGGATTGTATTTTGCTACATGGAAGTGGCATGAACAGTGTCCTAAATGTGGCTAATCGCGTACAACAGTCAAGAAGCATCATGTGGACCACGTGCATCTGCGGGTTCAATACGGAGTTTGACCGTGATCATGGAAGATCGCGTGCAAGAAGATTTGCACAAATGGGCCACCTGGCTTTTGCTGTTTGGGTAGTACCTGAGGAAGTGCGTAGACGGTTGTAATGAAGTTATTAATCTCGCTAGTAATGCACTTGATGCAGATGGTGGTGTTTTATGCACTGGTCGAAGGAAGAGAACCTCGAGCACACAGCGAGGGGACGTCTGCCGATGGCATCGGATACGTCCAGACTTGGAATATGCCAACACGTCGAGAGCGGGAAGTATGGCAATTGTAAGAGACATTCGAACGATGTCGTGTAATCAGACTGCATGAGTTCGGTTGGGTGGTTCAGTAAATAATCTCCTGTGGTCCGCGGCGTGAGCACTGTATAACGTTGTACCGGGAGTGTACAAACAAAAATATTTCATTGCGTAGGCAAGTCCTTTCCTCGATACTCAGAACTACAGGATTTGAGGACAGGGCAGGCCTTACCAAAGAGGTGCAGCAACAGATTTCATCACATCATTATCACAAATTCTGGCAACTGTGAAGGCCCTGGCACAATTGTCTGTTGTCCATGTTGGTAGTGATGGTTGTTTCTCGCTTCGGTGGTTTTCGGTTGGTGTGATATGCGTTCCTTAGCATAGCAGCCAGTGTTGGCGTTGGTGTAAATCGTTTCTCAGTTGAGCCAGAGGAAATTAGTAATTGCCTTAATTGGCTATTGCTGGAACATCAGTTATTAAAATTAACAAGGCGAGAGTTTTATCGCTGAAATTTAAAAGTTTTTGTTTAAATAAAGAAGAATGACGTGGTATATAAAATGTTTTCAGTCGTTTCCCTATGATGTTTTGTTAAATAATCTTTTTGAAAAATAAATTATATTCATACAAATAACTCATATTTACTTGAAATAATGCAGTAACTGTTTAAAAACCTGCACATATGTAGACTGTACTTACCAGTTGGGCCATCAACTACATCAATAAACTCGTATGGTATTGATTTATCTTTAGGGTTTACATATGGGAGTTTAAATGTAAAATATTTACGGTTACTGTATAATAATATCTACTAACTGCTTGGCATTAATATTGTTATTTTCATGATTGTTGGCATTCATTTCAAAGATTTTCCATTGTGACTTTCAGACCTAGAGAAAACTCTCTGGTTGGTCGGTTGGTGATAAAAGTTCAATGAATTCTAACTCGCTACAGCACTAAACACCAATAACAACAACGTCAACACCAGCCACCAACAGTGAGCGGAAATTATTATGGGACCAACCACTAACCCCCAACACCAACCACCAAAAGGTTGTTGTGCCAACCCGTGTACAGAAATGCATGCACCCTTCAACTGGCGCCAACACCAACCGTCAACACCAACAAGGCCTCGAGGCTTACACTACAATGAGCAGTGTCTCACAGGGCCATCCGAAAGCGACTGAATGAGGTTAACTACATTCACTGTCTCTTCTGCAACGGCTGTCGTTGATCCACGCCTTGATGCGGCATGTTTGCAGGGGTGCACATTGGGAGTTGGTGCAAGTATGTCGTTGCGTTGTCTTTCCCGACGAATCACACTTCAATCTCGGCGTTGACGATATTTTTATCCGGACCTGGCGCCGCACAGGCGAGTGTCAACATCAGACGCGTATTCTTTTGCGCCTTGGTGCTCCTACGTTTTGATTTATGGTTTGGGCTGCCACTAGTTATGACTTAGGAACCAACCTCACGTTTAGCAGGGCGTACTGACATGTCACCGATTCGTTACACAGGTCGTGACCCTTCATCTTATTTCTATTGTACGACGTACTCTTTACGTCTTTGTGCAGAACGATAACACCACGGCCATCGTTCAACAAGTTATTTGAGGTATGAACAACATACACTGAAGAGCCACAAAAACTGACACACCTGCCTAATATCGTGCAGGGTCCCCCGAGCACGCAGAAGTGCCGCAAGACGACGTGGCATGGACTCGACTAATGTCTGAAGGTATGCAGGAGGCAATTCACACCATGAATCCTGCGGGGCAATCCCCAAATCCAATGTACGCCCATTTGAGAAAGGGTTACACGTCTGTCACGTTTAATGATTCTCGTCAGGTGTCGTTTGTCCCGTTCTTTCACGATCTTTTTCCGGCCGCAGCGATGCCGAAGATGTGATGTTTTACCGGATTCCCGATATTCGCGGTACACTCGCGAAATGGTCTTACGCGAACATCCAAATGTTATCGCTACCTAGGAGATGCTATGTCCCATCTCTCGTGCGCCGACTATAACACCCCGTTCAAACTCACTTAAATCTTGATAACCTGCCGTTGTAGCAGCAGTAACCGATCTAGCTGCCGACCACATCGCGTTACTCTGATTGGTTCCATACCTCTATTATTTGCATACGCACGTCTATACCAGTTTTTTGGGCTCTTCAGTGTACATTGGCTTGCGATATCACTAGACCTATCGCCAATTGAGCATCCATGGTGTCAGTTGGGATGCAGACGTCTTGTGTTATACGATATTGCGAAGTTACATTATCCTAATTTGTTATTGAAATTCGTCCTGTTGCTTAAAATTGCTAATAAACTAAGTATATAATCATGTCTAGTGGATTCCGCAAGTTTCCGATTTCTTCTTCGAAATGTTTCGATTTATCTATACAGCACTGTTATATTGGTGGGATACGCATTAAGATGGCTAAATATGCCGACGAAGTAAATCCATAAACAAAAACTAAAAAAAGTATTTTGACAAATCACTTCCATGTGGAATGGCCAGTAAAATGGGCGTGAAGGTTTTACAATCGAAATGCTGCCTGCCCAGCAACCTTACTAATTGGCGTACATAAAACGATTATAATCACATCACCAAAATAGGTTTGTGGTGGCTGATTTTAAGATATGTTTTGGGTCCGCGGTGGTGGTGTTGTTAGAATACTCGCCTCCCACTGAGGCAAACACGGTCGCCCCCGGATTTTCGCACGTGGGAATAGTTCCGGACAATGCCGCTAGACAGCGCTGCTGCATACTCACCTCGTTTTAACCTCATCGGCTCTCTAGACCTCAATGTGAAAAGCCTCCAAAATCTCCGACTCCACTTTAAGATGTCCCACCGAAAGCTGTGAGGAATATAAATAATACGTGTCATCTGAAAAGCTTCCTGATCTAAACGTCGTAACACCGAAACCAAAGTATTAGAAAAAGGACTGAGAGACTTGAGGCACGGAGTAAGTTGGCCGGAAAACCATGGAATGGAACTATCAGCATATGAATGCTATTGGAAAATATTGTCGAAAATATAGTTACAGTTTTCTGGCAATATTTCAATGACTGTATAAAGGAAGGGATTTCAAAAGGAACCGAGATGGCGTAAGCTCAGTAGAAACCACGTACATTCAACTGAGAAAGTTAACTGCGAAGTAAGTTGAACCAATGGCTGCCACCAATACTTAAAACGGTATTAGAACGCTGCTTGAAGCAATTGCTATGAAACCAAATTGATACAAACTGTAACGGATGTTATGCTAAATGGACAATTTTTGCTTTTAATCTTAAATAACTTAGGTTTGAATTGTGTTTGAAGAAACCATTATTAGCTATGTTTTATTTTTTATGCTTTTCAAGTATAGTCATTCAGTTATTTCTGCAGAATGCGTAGACCTACTACCACAGTTATTTAATCCGTTATTTAAATAATAAAGTGGAACACCATGATTTAAAGATGAATATTTAGAAATCTGTGTTGCGTAAAATGTTCAAAATCGCGGTTTATGTAAGGTATTAAATGTGTTTATTGCATCAGCACAACGATTTTTGAGTAATGAACTAAAGAATTCAACTAAGAAACACGAACTTATTTGTCTAATTATTATGACACTCCTAATGATGGGAACTTCAAACCAGATACTGAACAGTAAATAAGGTGAGGCAAAACATTTTTTTTTTTGCCATGTTTGCGTAAAACTCATCTGAACAGATTTCGCATATAAGGATCCAAAACTCGACGTCACCTCCGTGATCGATGGAGCCACGTTTTTTCCCCCCCGTGGAAGTGTCAAACGAAGTTTAATCAACTTAAAACTCTGCGCCATTTTTCAGAGCGGGTTGTCCAAGCTAACGAGATCACGAGACAGAAATTAGCGATCCAAACTGATCACGCCGTCCTGTCCAGATGAAAACGAGATGAGAGCTACAAAGGTATATCTCAGCGAAAACACATGAGCTATGTCACCGCTGCGCAGCATCCCCAGGATTTGCGCAAAAATTTCAGTTGTCACATCCGTGCAGTTTTTCAAACTTCAAACGCATATATCATATAGAGCTTAATAGGCATAGGGGTAACTATTTTTATACTGAATGGAGTGAGTTTCAAAACGAAATAAGTTTTGGCGTTTTATCAATTGTTAATTACGCTCAACGTCGTTAGTAGGTCTTATAAAATTTAGTACGATACCTAAAGTGTTAAATTAAATTAGTGTTACGTTGGTTGAATAGATTTAAATTTTTGCTTTGCGACAGGAAAATTGATGTACAAAAAATAACTTATTTATACTTTTATTCAATTAAATTATTCAAAACAGGTACAAGTATATGTTTGGCCTAAGACATAAATTATAAAATAAATACATATTATTATTGGTAAAACATAATTACGTAATTAGACATTTGTAACATTATGAGGTATTTGTTGGTCGAGTGGAAGGCAGACACAGTTAGCACTGGTGATGCGTTGTTTTTTCTAAAACCTCTCTCAAATTCCGTCAAATGTTTGCACTACTGTCTACTATGTCTTCTCGTCAAGCCTGTCACACATGAATCATACCTGGCAAGTGTCACGCATATCACCTCTCATGCACACTTCAAAGGACTGATTATATATATCATACGAAGAGCGACTGCAGCGTCCGATTTCGAAATAAATACATGCGCCACTGCAGAATACAATGTCTGCTGTGTGCAATTTATGTATCAGTATAATTCTATTTTTTGATCTTTAATGGTTTCCATAGATTTTTGTAGCTGAAATATTTGCGCGGTATAGTCAGCGTTTTTGAAAGCCCTCTCTATCATTTTGTGTAGAAGTAAAAATATATATAATTTTTTAAATTTAGCTTTAGACGTTTTCTATTGCGTGCGGTGGAATATACACACTGTGTTTATTACGTTAACGGCGATATTCATTTTTAAAATGTGGTTAATTGATAAAAACCGATGAACGAAAAAAGTAACTAGGACCTCAAAAGTGCTCACTTCACCGTGAACAGCAATCGAATGTCCCAAATCAATATTTACACTTTTTAAACGTGAATAATGGAGAAGGAATTAAAAAAATACGATGGGAATGTTTGTAACCGACGCTTCAAGGACAGCGTTGCGTGTGTGCGAATGTTAATAAAAGTTACGAATGATCAAAGTTTCCTTCAACGGAAGCAATACATTGTCTGCAACATTGCGGAACAAAACGACAGACAATAGCTACGATTTCCATAGGAGTGGATTCACAAGCGGCCACCATCACGTCTGTGGCTTTGTGACGTAGGCTGTAAAATATTTTTATTTTTACTTAGGAATTGTATGTAATTTTACAAATATTTGTAAAAACTACAAACATTTCTCTAATAAAATGACTTGTTTGTAAAATCACAAGAGCAAAGTTTGTAATGGACCTTAGTAAATGTTTGTATTATACTCACCCATCCATACCCATGAGTTCAGACAATATGGCAAATACTCAACAACAAAACCACTTATAGCTCTTTGCGCAAAACTAAAAGAATTGTAAAGCGTAGATGCGTACAAAAATTAAATATAATATATGTTAAAGTACGTAAAAAAACTGTAATAATTCTAACAAAACAACTAAGACAACTTTAAAACATGTGACGCTATTTTGTGTTAACTGTTAATGTTTCAGATCTACATAACAATTGTAAACTGAAATTAATGCGTTCTTCTTAACCGGATGAGTGTACAGAAATGTTTTGTGTGTTTGATGCTAATTACTTTCGTCCCGATGCTTGTTAATAAAACAGTATATCCTGTTATTATAAAACTGCAACTGTGAAAACGTGCTGTCCGTCTGCAGACATTTATTGTCATAATGAAGTGCAGCGATTGCAGAATTTGTTACGGACGTTGGCCACGGAAACAGTTCTTACATATAATATATTGTTATATGCTCGTTCTTTGCATCACTTCCCACGACCCGTCCTGTGCGAACGAGCGAAGAATGACAGAGTAGTGACGTGAGAAGCCCGCGGCGATTTTCAAAGGCTATTACCGCAGCATGCCGCCGCGATAAGCCTATCGCAACTCGCGCTCTCCTGACCTTCAGTGGATACGGTTATATGAGAGAATGTTCTGGTTCATCACCCTTGCCTCTCTCAGCGTGACTCGGGGTGAGGGGAACCTTCTAGATCAGGCAACCGATACTATTTAAGCGGCTACGGGCCTCCGAGTCGAGAGTTTCGAGCGTGGAGGGCTTGGAGGGTTGTGCAACATTAAGCGACAGGCGTGCAGAGACGATGAGTCAGCAGAGCGTCGAGTAGCGGTGGGAGTGACCCGTGGGAGTGATGTCTGCCAACGACATGACTGCTGAACTGGACGCATCAGTGTAAGACATTTGGAATAAAGATAATAGACAGACTGTACATGCGTAAATAATGAGTGTGAATTAAGTGACTACAGCCAATACAGAGACATTGAGAAGGACTTCATAGGAATTAAAATGACAAAGAGTAATTGTGGCGATAGACAGTTTAATATTGTTCGTAATAACTGTGTGAATAAATTAAATAATGAAATTTAGTTAATTTATTTTTATTAAGACCTCCATCCCTTACGAACTCGGATACGCCCCCCTGGTGACATGTATAAATACTGCTATTTTATATTTGTATATCATACTTGTAAACGTTCTCTGGGGCTATTTTTTCTTCAGGAAAATTTTTTAGATAGCATAGTATTTGCAAAATAACTTGTCTAAAGTCAAAATTGCACTGTTGTTGTGATCTTCAAATAAAATAAACCAATTTATTTGCAGAATATTTAACATGAGCAGTTGAAACGTCTTGTCTCACTTTATTTTAGGGTATGATTAACAAAAGTTATTTAACAAAAATTCAAGGGCAACTACACATAAAAACATATGCAATAATTTCCTTACTATCAGTGGTTTTTATAATTTGCAGAATCATTTCCATGTAAAGTTATATAGCTCTCTTGAAGTAACTGTTGGCGTCTTCTTTCTGGGTGAATTATCTCATTTCTCTACATATAAGATAATTTTCATTATTTGTACATTCCTAAAACAGTAAAACTGCAATTTTGACATATATTATGCAAAACCTATGTCCCAAAAAACTTTGCTAGGGAACATTAATTACATATAATGTCTAAAAGTTGATCACAATGTGGTACAAAATTTAAATTACAATTTCTTTTTTCGTAGGCAACGCTACGACGTAAAATTATTTTCTTCTTGCTTTGTCAGTACCGCACTGTATATATTGTAAAAATAAACTTGCACCTCGTAAGTTTAGTTAATCTTGTGGTTAAATGTGCGTAGTAGAAGTACAATGGGCCAGGGATAGAATCCTGTCATTGACGAGGATTAAGTATGTTCTCCCCCTCCCCCTCCCACCATCCCTGCGTAAATTATATTTATATTTCAGAATAACTATTCCTATTCCTCTTTTGTTTACAAATCACATTTATTTTCTAGGACCAAAAAAAAATTATTCTCGTACATGATTTTTTGATATTACAAGAAAATGTTTGTTGTTTAACAAAATATTTTCTTCGCATTTGGGTTTGTAAGAATTTTTCTTGTAAAACTATTAAATATTTTTAGAATTTACACAGCGTTCTTCAGAGTTCCCCACAGATAAAAAAGCAAACTTTTTTAAATGTGGAGATATGAGTGGATACTCAACACTTCCTCCCAACAAATGTTCACCCCGGTAACGACAGTGCGTCTCGATGGTAATGTGGCTTTGCACCATCCTTCTGGAAAGAAGCATTCGTCATATGGATAAAGTTTGTGAACAACTGGTAAGACTTTCCCTTGTAACAGGGTACGGTGGTACGGTAACTTTCGTCTGCCACCGTTCCGTACAAGAAGGATGGCTTCACAAGTCTTCCGACAGATTTACCGCGCAACACTTTTAACCCAGGAAGAGTAATTGCTTGCTCTATCACGCTGAGGCGACTTGCTGCGAACGACTGAGAACAGCAGAATGGCTACTCGTCGTCCTTATAGCGTCAAGTATACGCAGTTACATCAGATTGTCTTTAATAGTTTCTCTGTTATCAACGTATAAAGAGCGTGAACACTAATTTGGGACATCCGGTGTATCCATTGAAATACTCTAACACGTAAAAATACAGGCGATTCTTTGGTCTGGTCAAACACTTAACGTTATACTCAACTTTAGTGACTTAGTACTTGTTGAACAAAATTGTAAACCCTCACAAAATATTGAAACATTTTGAGCATAACAAAATTTATCAGAAACTAATAGTAGTCTTGTACGCAGTGGAGAATGGAGATATCTGGGCTGCTCTTAACATCGTGAACTTCAGAGCTGACGAGGGTGAAGCGTGGTAAGAATGGAGCAGCGCCGGAGTGGAAGGGCGGGAGAAAAGGGAGATCCCCGAGAAAACCCGCCGAGCAGCGGCGCCGTCCACCACGATTCCCATATGCGTGCCCGGCTGGGAATCGAACCTGGGTCGCCTTGGTGGGAGGCTAGTAGTCCAAGCACTATGCCACCGTGGCTCCTAGGTTTGTACGGAAGATTAAGAATTTGCTCTGAAATTTTCTGATGAACGATACGTGGTCTTGTATTTCATTGGCCGCCTCGCCAAACCCGGCGTTTGCCGCAGAACTGGACAGCTTGTTAGAACGACAATGAAGAGCTTTATCTCGCCGTCAATTCCAGTTCGATCGGATTAAGTTGTAAATGTCAAAGAATGTCACCAACTGCGATCCAGTCACCGCGGAATTGACTGAGTGACTGAAATATCACTGACATGTCGTCGATACTTTGACCGGCCGGCTAATGCCCTCTTGACTTGACACGTTGATTGGTTTCGTTTGCCGCGGTGGTATTAATACATAACACGCGCCACAAGTGGTTGAAAATGACATCTTGTGTTGAAATGAACATCCACATACAAAATGAACAGGTAGATTATCTCTTTTGTATTCTCCTCGTGTTCGCTTACGTGTGGTCCAGTCGGGGACATGCTTATTGCTATAAAAGATTTGGTTGCATCTAAAAAAAATGTTTATATATAAAACATGACCAGCGGATGCATAATTACGGAGTACGTATTTTAGTAAACAATCTGCCGAGCACGATTACTATGTACGCCAATATGAAGTTATAGTGGCAATGTCATCAAATTTAAGGATAATTGATGATAAAACAATAAAATTGTAATACTAATATCGTTAATATTTGTGCGAGTACTTTGCCAAATTCACGGCAATTTAAATGAACTGTGGTTCGAAAACCATCGTTATGAACTCGGGCACTCAAGTCGTCCATTGAAACAGTCACGTCTGGCCGTAGATGGTGGCGACGTGCGATTCATTCCGAAATCCTAGATTATCGCCTGAAGATTGCGATTCGCCCTTGGACCTCAGGTAGATTTGGGTTGGGTCACGTTAGTCTTACCACTGACTATCAAAAAGCACGACAGAGAAACAGCCACTGCAAATATTCTCGCCAGGACACACCCCTTTTGAAAGGCCTCGTATTTCCCATGGTGCCGTGCGGGAAAAAAAGTCAACTATCGCAAGATATTGCTCCGTCCGACTTTCTTGACAGGTGTGTATGTCTCCAAGTGGGATAGCCCGTGACAGATGCTTGTCTGCCCACGGACGGTTTCACGACCATACAGAAGCGAGTACAAGAAGTACGCTAATTAGGGTCTCGCACAAGCGATATAGGCTCGGAGGATATCTGCAACGGCTCTTCGTTGCTCCCATTAGCTAAACTGAAAAAATTTTGTTTTTTTTTGTTTTCATAAGGAATCCTTTTGAAACTAGTTGTCGAATATATTTTTTTTTAACAACCATAAATAAATTAAATTAAATGTCACTAATTATTAGTGTCGAATCTGTCATATTAATGTTGTATTTTTAACAAGGAAGCGTTGTGGTAAACCAATTTATTTTTTATGTTTTATAAACTAACATTGTTGTTAATACACAATATTTCAGTTGCTGAGTTGCAAGAAAAATATTTGGCAAGTAGTTTCCGAAGAAATTGTTTGTGATAAATACACACATTTTTTTACTATGTGCGCATGCGCTGTGGGGTTATTTTCCAGCTTCCAGCACACACGCAAAAATCTGTGGTTCCAGACGAGAACTGTCAAGGTAAATGGGAAGTGAGCGAGCCCGAATGGAATGAAGCATATTTTTTAAACATGCCAGCTTACATAGAGCAAAAGAGTGTCTAATTCAACTCCATGACATAGCATCGTGGTCCAGACTATAAATAAATAAATGTTATGGCAATGTTTGCACATCACAAGCGACAGCGGTATTTCAGATATAACACAACGGCAGTGAAGTGAGATACATTAATTGATCGGGCACAGCTCGTTGTCGTGTGTGCAGCGCTTTTGCATTACACAAATCCGGCTCCTAACTTGCCGTACTAGCAAAGTCGTGGACAACTGTGTGGCGAGGAATGCTCTGTTCATTTGTGATTTGTAAAATGTAGTAATAGTTTCACATAGTTACATAGGTAAATAACTTTCCAGGAAAAAAAACGTATACTATTTCATAATTCATAAAACTGAGTTTGTATGTTCTCAAAAACAATGTACCTTGTTGCAAGCTATTGAGCAGTGTAAAATATGCAAAAATTGTGGTCCAATTGTGCTTTGTAAATATTTACAATTACTATTTCATAAAAATAAGTTTCTATGTTATAAAAAACAATGTAGCTAGTGGGAAGAAATTGAGCAGTGTAAAATTTTTAAAAATTGTGGGCCATTTATGCTTTGTAAATATGTGGAAACTGTACCTAAAATTGCAAATGTTCATAGTTTTAAGGAAACAGGTGTATGTAACTGTTATCTTCTTGTATTGTATAAAATAATAATGTAGCCATACTGCAAAAGATTTATCTTCAAAAAATACATTAAAAATTAGCACACATTTGATATTTTAAAATGTAGAAATTAAACCCATGATTTCATAAATAGGTAATTTTCAAGGAAAGTAATAGCACATACAAATATTATGTAAATGTAATGGCATTGTATAAAATTGCAATTTTTGTTAAATAGTTTAATATGGTTACAAGTTATATTTTTTTCCCTCGTGGCCTGATGCATTGTGTAGGATACAAACCCCTATTTATAACTTGTAGCGTGACTTTGACTTTTTAAACATGTGTTTTTCTTTAGGTTAAATAAACTCTATAAACTCGAAGGAATTTTTTTCAAAAATGTAATAAATAAGACATTAATATTTTAAAAAAAATCACGGAAAAAGTAGAACGGAACACGCTAAACCAACATTACCTCAAACAATTACAATAGGGCTATGAACAAAATAATATATATTGTTATTACAAGTACAGTCTTAAAGGATCAACCAAGACGTAAACATGAAGCTCTATTTTGGTCTAGTTTCTATTTTCTTTTACGTCCGTATGCAAGACCTTAAAGGACGATTTTGTTTTACGAATTCGTTTCACGTTTAACGTTTTGAATAAGTTTTTAAATAAAACCGCCTTTTGTTATGTTATTCCTGCGGCTCTGCTTTACAGTAGAAAAAAAATGTATAGCGAAAAGTTCAAGTTAACCTTTTAACATAGTAACAGCGTATGTGTTAATGCGATTACGACATTGTGAAGTTAGATTATTTTTCTTTATGTTAAGTACGGAAAAGGAAAAAAAAAAACCTTGGACATAATGCTATCAATTAAAAGAAGTTTATATATTTAGTGCATATAACATTGCAGAGTTCTGCAGAGACGTATGTCTAAAATCATAGTGCATTCAGTTAGGTCTGCGAACCCCAGTTACAAACGTAATTGGCAGATCAGTAGAGAGCCTACAGTTTCGCGTTATGAGACGGCACCAAAGCAGGCAGTGGCTGCCGTCGCGTGCAGAACTCACTCTCCTGTTCCACCCGACCACACAGAATGAAGAGACCAGAGCGCAGAATGGTTTTTATTGGTTGTGAGCTGTGCAGGTTGCGTCGGCTTGGTTGACATGCTATAGCACACATGAAACTCACATTATCTTCTTTGTCTTCTACTTTGGTTTAGTCCATTCTCGGTTATCTACAACTATTATGGAGCCCTGCTAAAAAGTTAACTTCCAGAGTATTCCTCTCCTCCTTGCAACTAAAACTTAACAGACAGAGTCTAGAAAATTACGCGAAGGGGAAAATACACAGCATTCGTGCGCACTTGGTGTGATCATACTTTGCGTAAGGACTATTTCTTACTTGGTGTTACCAACACACCCTATTTGCTCCCTATTTTTATTCACATTAATTATGAATGAAACATTACATTAATAAATAAAATGTTATTAAAATTTCAACTTGAGCAAAGATAAGATAATTTTTTTTATTTTATGTTGACGCAATTATAGAACGCTTCTGATAGATAACATAAGTACGAAACAACCAAACACGTAATATCTGGCGTGATTTTTCAAAGGTTTTATTTTAAATTGCAAAGAAACCACGAATAGACTGTTCGCGATTTGTTAAGTCATTTTGGAAGCCCTGCTTAAGAACTACTTTTCTCCACGTTTTGTATCCCTAGGCCGAATGTAAAACTTACATTGTCACGGTCCTAATGATTTTATTCATGCCCCCAGTCAAAGGAAAACGTTAAATTGCAATTAACCTGAATGTGTAACTAATATGCGTATTAGGGGCCGCGGTGGTGTAGTGGTCAGACCACTCGCCTCCGAACCTAGGCGAACTGGGCTCGATTCCCGGCGGGGTCGCTCCCGGATTTTCGCATGGGGGAATCGTGCCGGACGATGCCGCTCGTCGGTGAGTTTCCTCGGGGATCTCCCGTTTACGCACGGTCTTGCATTCCGGCGCTGCTCCATACTCCCATCACTCCACCTTCTTCGGCACTCAAGTCCTCGATGTTAATAAACGTCCAAATCTTTCCATTCTCTCCAATATGCGAATTCTTACTATAATACGTATAAAACAAATAAATACTAACTAGAAATGCCATAAGTTAAAACAATACACTCGTAATACAACGTTAAGGTATGGAACTGTTTTGCTTATTTCACTGCTAACTCAGCAGGAAGCGCGCATGCCTTTAAATACTATAGCGTAGGGTGCAGGTAACGGTGAGTAATATTTTTTTTTTCAAAAACTGAATTAAAAATTTCTTTTTACTTTACTGTGAAAGGCATTNATACAACGTTAAGGTATGGAACTGTTTTACTTATTTCACTGCTAACTCAGCAGGAAGCGCGCATGCCTTTAAATACTTATATTTTTTTTTTTTCAAAAACTGAATTAAAAATTTCTTTTTACTTTACTCTGAAAGGCATTTCCTGTATAGTGACGTAAAGTGATGGGGTGTCTGTGTACACCAGAGTGTCTGTAATCTGCCAGTTGCGAAGAGACGAAGTGAGGAGAGTGTTATTTGTGGTTCCAGCTTGCAACAGGACGTTTTTCGGAGACGTCGGCAGGACGTACGAGCTGGAAATCAGGCGGCCTCGGGAGGACAGGCTGCCGTTCCTCTGCCACCTCAACTTCACCGCTGGAGGAAAGGACCTCGGAGACCTCATACAGGTGAGACGCCAATCACGCTGTGGCTCGGAGACCTCGTACAGGTGAGACGCCAATCACGCCGTGGCTCGGAGACCTCGTACAGGTGAGAGACGCCAATCACGCTGTGGCTTGGAGACCTCATACATGTGAGACGCCAAACACGCTGTGGCTCAGAGACCTCATACAGGTGAGACGCCAATCACGCTGTGGCTCGGAGACCTCGTACAGGTGAGACGCCAATCACGCTGTGGCTCGGAGACCTCATACAGGTGAGACGCCAATCACTCTGTGGCTCGGAGACCTCGTACAGGTGAGACGCCAATCACGTTGCGGCGGTAGTGAAACACGTCCAGGTTTACATTTCATTGTCGAACCAAAACCACTACCTCATCTGGGAACGTGTCAAATAAGAATTATTAGATTTCCTCCCAGCGCAGCACAAAGAAATTAGTATTTATGACTACCCCTGTGCACCACTGATTAGAATAAATTTTATAAATAATTCGCAAGTGACATTTTAAGTGTTTACAGAAAAATTAAAAAGGAATCTTCTAATTTGCACGCTACTGATGACCATTTGATGGCATTTTTATTTTATGTTTTGAAATTATTATTTGTTTGTTTTATCTTTAATTTTTTATAAACTTTTTGATTGTGAACCAAAGTGGTTTAACAGGATGTCTGATGCATACTAAGCTGATATTTGTGGGAGGCCACAGTAGTTCAAACTTCTTTTCGGCATACATATATCGGGAACAGAACCTGGGTTATCGGCTTAAATCAATTCATTTCATCGGGAATTTTTTAGTTTGATTCTACAGGATTACCCAAAATCTCTACAATCTATTCCAAATATTCCAAATTATGTATATAATAATAATATAATAAAAGAATATAACCTGTCAAAATGCACACGCCAAAGTCAGTGAATTCAACCCGGGGAAATATATTGAAACAATGAATTAAATAAACTTATTGTTATCAGATTGTAAATAGAATGTATTAGTTCGTAAATTTAGTTGCGTAGCCAACTTAAATTCCTATAATTACAAATCAATTAAATTTAGTCAGATTAACCACCCGATGTTTATAAATAAATTATATACATACGCGGCAGCTTCCTTACATTTGTTCAGTAGAGGTCAAACGCGTAGTGAAGTTCGCAATTGTGTGTACTAGCATTTATAAGATTACAGCCTGATGTGTGGTACATCATTCATACGATGTATATATTGGAAAATTCCATTAGTGTTTAGGAAGATTACTGAAATATTTCACAGTGCACAGGCTTAAGATGTAGCAGACTAGTTTATGTCTTCTACCGGAGTCGTCAACATTGGATTACGATTTCGAACACCGATTTAAAATTCATTTTATTTTGCATGCTTTATTTCATCTTAGTTCTTTTGAACTTGGTAAAAAAAATATGTACGTTACAAAACAGATTTATGCGAACGGTTGTGATACCAACATTTTAGGTCATGCGGTTTAAAAATTATATCGGCCAAATAGCTGCGGAGTTCTGGAACTCTACGTAACGAGGTTTGATATAGACTTTCAGTTACTTTAATAACGATTAACCATTAATCGCTCTTGTGTTATATATATATATGTCTTAATTTTTTGCAAGGCAGTAATTTTAGTGTCTTTAGAATTAAAAAATACATTTTTTGGTNTATATATATATATGTCTTAATTTTTTGCAAGGCAGTAATTTTAGTGTCTTTAGAATTAAAAAATACATTTTTTGGTTTAGTGTATTATTTGTGGTATTCAGAAATGTTACTAAGAGCATGACTGGCATTATTTAGCCCGTATTTATTAAGTAAATATTAAAAGTGAATGTATTTAACAGTACCATAGTAACAATAAGTGGAAAGTGGGGGGGAAATTAAGCAATCCTAGTGGCAGCTGTGAAAAATGCAAGGAGGCGTTCTGTCACGCCTTACATAAAGTTTTCACCGCGTTGCGTTTCGCCTGCATGGCTCCGCGCTAGGTATGAATAAATCCTCGGAGGGCAAAGGTCGACGGCGCGGAATGTTTGCTTCCATGTTTACGACATTGCGCACGACGTGGAAGGGCGTGGAACCTTCCGGAAAGGAAGAGAAGGGAACTGGTGGCGTGGGACCGGTCATCAAAACAGTGGCGGACGTCCGCCCGTTAAAAATGGAAGATCCTCGTTTATCGCCGGATCGTGGAAATTTGTCACCGCCTTTCCTTTCATTTTTATTTTCATCCGGAGCTCGCGAAGTTGGACAACGCGTCGATGGGGCGAGTGACAGCGGATACACGCCTTCCTACTGATATTTCACCTCGGGCGACGACGTCAACGAAAATAAACAAAACTGTTTTTAGTGTAAACATTTATTTATAGTCAGGCGTTCAAATCGTCGCTCGACATAAAACGGCTGTAACATAACAAAGTTGCATGACATTTTTTTTAAAACTTATATTTGCAGAGCTACCTGAAATACTTTTTGGAAAACATTTACTCAGTGATGTATCTCATCACACAAAAGCACTTGTAACTGTAATCTCTAAGTAATAACAATCAATTACGCTAACATATTTATGGCATTATTATATATATTATTGTAGTAAAATTAAGATGGTGTTTTAAAGACCTAATTTTAGAAGCATATTCCGTATTACTTGACGAAACACTTGACAAATGTTAATTTATTTACTCCACGTCCCCGAAGGTAATCTATTGTTGATCCGCTTATTTGACCTGCTTAAGCCTTGCTGAAAACTCTACTGGAAAGTGTAGAAACTCACTCTCGAAATGAATTGCTAAAACNATTTGACCTGCTTAAGCCTTGCTGAAAACTCTACTGGAAAGTGTAGAAACTCACTCTCGAAATGAATTGCTAAAACCGTGAATTTAAAGTTGTACTGTGCGTATATATTAACAACACGCATCTGTCACCTTTATGTAGCTACGTAAATAAACTACTTTAATTGTTTCTGAAAAAAAATTCATACTTACGATATTTACAAAAAGAAAACAGATTTTAAAAATTTTTACTTTTAAAATTAAAACAANGAAAAAAAATTCATACTTACGATATTTACAAAAAGAAAACAGATTTTAAAAATTTTTACTTTTAAAATTAAAACAATGTTTTAACATTTAATAAGATACTTAGACATTTATTTTGAATGTTGCATTTTTTTCAAGTTTATAAGAAAGCACAATTTATCACTTCAAGTGAGTGACATGCAGATATATATATANAATGTTGCATTTTTTTCAAGTTTATAAGAAAGCACAATTTATCACTTCAAGTGAGTGACATGCAGATATATATATATATACATGTTTAGGAAATGTTCGTGTAATTAAGTGACGGTAACCACTCGTAAACAATAAATGTAAAACNTATATATATATACATGTTTAGGAAATGTTCGTGTAATTAAGTGACGGTAACCACTCGTAAACAATAAATGTAAAACTAACTGCTAAACTAAATAAAGCTTTAAATAGCCAATACTTGTTATATTTAAGTTTATACGTTTGAAATATTTATTATTTAATAAATTGTACATTTGAACACGTCTGATGTCTGCAATACGCAAATATTACCGATGAAAGTAAAAATTAACTTAACATAATGTTGTAGTACGGCTAATTTATAGGCCACTGTTCCAGAGGGTGCCGAATTTACAGTCAGGGAATGGACTTACATCTGGCAGTGGATTTATGAATGTGGTAAATTTTATGCGCTCTACCGTGGGCTGTTAAAATTTAAATATATATAACTAATACAATTTTTTCAATAAATTTTCTTTAATTTTTATAATGCAGTAAAAGCCATGCACAGAATTATTAAAAAAAGATAAATTAAAATTCTTCGTAGGTTTGTAACTGTGCTGTTTTTGTTTACTTTAGTTTTTTTATGTCCCGCTAAAGAAAAATACATAACGTTGCTGTCTACGGAAATTACTTGTGATGTCAAAGTGGGGAAAATCAAGAAGCTTTGTTAGATAAGGGGGAAGGGGGAGAGAAAGTGTATGTACTACCCTGGGGGTTAAGTTAGAATTGTTATATGATGTTAAATTTGACAAAACTCTATAATTGGTATCTGCGTCATTTAATCGAGTTGCTTTATGGTGTTACACTCAGAGTAACTCAACTAATTTCAGAATGAAATAAAAATATTTATGGCAGGAAAAGGTAATTATGTATGTTTCAGAAGGCCTCTAAATATGCACGTAAGAAAGTTTTATGTTGGTTATTATTTGGGGAGCCGTACGTTATACGATGCAGGTGGTTATCAAACTAATGGAAACACCTATGATCTGGAACACAGCATCATTGTGAGGTGGTAACACTGATCATTCGTGACTCGATTTTGAAAAATGTTAATTTTTTCAAAAGTTTGACCGGTATATCTAAAGCGGGTTTTCCTTTTATTATAGTTGTAATAGAAGACTGATCAAGCGACGTTAAACGTTAACGCCTTGATTCGCTGTTTGTGTCACAAATCGGTATATAAACGTCTTTAAGACGAGGATAAAAATACACAGTAACCTACAAGTTTATGTAACTAAACAGAGATTTGTTCGAGCCAAGTTTATGGGAAGCGAACAAAGGCAAAAGGTGTCCAGATGGTACTCTATGTTTTATGAACCTACTAAAATAGCAAAAACCTGACTCAAAATTACAAATTTTGAACAAACAGATTCACGCCGCTCATAAAAAATTGTACCACAACACCTAACAGACATGTGAACATACACTGTAAAACTTGGAACGTTATCCTCACCATATAAAATTGTGTATTTTTCTCCGCACAGCACCCCATGTTAATCGTCTACTTCAATCAATTTCTTGTGCCGTTTTCTTACATTTAGGTTTTGAAAATACAGACTGGTTTGGCTGTTTATCCTCTGCCAAATTCGTTTGACCGTTGATTCTGAATTTACTGTGGCGGCTCTTGTCGCTTCAATGACGTACGTGGACTTAAACGACTTTTATTTTTTGTTCAATGAATTGAGCTAAAACATTTTATATGATCTCCCGTTCTTGTAGCTACAGTAAAGGCGTGGAAAGCAATGTTTATATAACAAGGGTTCGTCTTTGAAAGAAGTTTCTTCTTACCACAGCAACTCGGTTTCTATTCCCACGGCCTTTAGAAAGAGACGGCCTAGGTGACGGGGTTTTCATCTCAGGTGTATTAAATTTATTTGTTAGGACACAATATAATGTTGCTGATTACGAAATATTAACGTTAGACCACTGTTTATTTCCATTAAACCTATAGATGTTGACTGGCGTAAGTTAAACGTTATCGCCTCTATGCGCGTGACCCTGAAATAGCGCGCAGTAGTTTCGTCGTGATCGTAAAACTTCAGGAATTTAAGCGGTAACTATACAGAGTGATTCTAAAATCATGGGACAAACATTAAGGGATGGTAGAGCTCACTAAAACAAACAATTATTGTATAGGAATATATGGGCGGAAGTGACGCGTTGAGGCACAAACACAAAAATAACACATGAAAAGCAACGCATTGCTTATTTACAACGTCGCCGCTAAATGCCTTTTTACAGCAATGTTGATAATAATTGCTCAAAATTGCTACCACCGACAGAAATGCAAGATTGGTAGCGTCGGTTGAGTGATTGGCGAACAGATTCAAATACGCCGGGTATTTCACGCACGCCACCATTGTCAGCCAATCACGCCGTATGTAGAGGTCGCCAAGCATGCGTGACTGTTGGTGGATGCATTTCCAGCAACGGTTTTAACATTTTCTGTACGGAATCACTCGTTACGTATGCTGCTAATGAACATTTTATGTTTCCGTTAATGTGTTATGTTTTTGTGTTTGTGCCTCAACGCGTCACTTCCGCCCATATATTCCTATACAATAATTGTTTGTTTTAGTGAGCTCTACCACCCCTCAATGTTTGTCCCATGATTTTAGAATCACTCTGTATAATTTTATTTCATGCGTCTTTGTGGCAAAGTCCAACGCATGCCTCTGTCGCAGCTTCCCGTGTATCCGGTTCGCATATTGTGAGATACAGCAGTCTGAATAAGCAGTTTTTAGCTATCTTGGTGTGCATTAACATAATTTTTCCAGTGTACATGATACCCTGAACTTATCATTCCCTCATTGTTAGGCATGTGCTTTCTTTTCGTAGGTGAACAAACTGGGAGGCACGTTTAATAGATTTGTCAAAATACGCATTTTTCAAATACGCTACAACGGATTTCAAGCACCAGTTATATGACCGCCTTGAAACACATTGGTTTTGAGTTACAATTTATTAAACTGTTTTCAAAATGTCGCAGTCCAGAAACATTTAAGCTGGATAGCCACTTTTAATCAAACTATTATTTTTAAGTGAACCTATAAAGTTAACAAAGTTTTATATAATTCTCGACGAATAAAATTTACGCGGTATTACATAAGCCTATGTGTTGTATGGTCTTATAGCTACCATATTTTTTGTGACCATGTTGATATACAGGAAATGTTTTTCTCTTTCCATAGTAGCATAGGGAATACTCGTACCCTACAATGTATTGTGAAGCTTGCCACGTCCCGAACGCATACCTTAAAATGTGTCCGATAGTGAAGCAAAATAATAAAGTGAACGGAACTGTTATTTTAAGAGTTGGTGGAAAAGTTACAGTAAGCTATGAATTTCGGTATAAATGTGATTCGCGGGGATCTCTATAACCCCAGTGGGGGTTTGGAACCACACGTCCGCGCAGTGGTGTGCCGAACTTTATACGGGACGTTGATGCCATGGAGGAAAGTCGTACCGTGTAACTCGGGCCTCCCAACAACCACGCCGGACCGAACCCGCAGGGCCGAGAGTTGTTGAGTGTCCCCTACGCTGTCTTGGCGAGCTCGTCACGTGCCTGCCCGCTGACACTGGGGTCTGCGAACGTTGTTTTGTCCCGTGTCCCATTTATGGACGTCGTAGGCGAGGCGAAATAGCATACCTCTCTGACATCAACATCTACATCAACATCCACGTCAACATCAACAGGATAAATCAACAGAAGGTTTTTTTTNATACCTCTCTGACATCAACATCTACATCAACATCCACGTCAACATCAACAGGATAAATCAACAGAAGGTTTTTTTTTTTACCGGGTGTACTCCCTATTTTCCTTCTAACAACAATTCAACAAATCGAGACCCTTCAACACCAAATANGTTTTTTTTACCGGGTGTACTCCCTATTTTCCTTCTAACAACAATTCAACAAATCGAGACCCTTCAACACCAAATATAACAACAAATTCAACAAAGAAATTAAGAACTAAGAAATAAATAAAATTTACCTTACCAACTAAGTAATTATAAACACTTTAGAACATTATTTAACACTAGTAGAATCAAGCCTTCCATTAAATTTAAAAGTAAAATCATTAAAAAACTGTCATTTCAACAAAATACACGTAGAACTAATTTTAATGCCAGTATGCATTATGCTTAGAATGGCTAATAAAAAAAAAAAAAACTTTCAACGAGGGCAGATTTATGGAGCGCGGTTAGTCACGGCAAGTGTATGGAAGTCTGCCAGTGCGTCAGGTTTATCGAGAGCGAAATTGTCCAAGGTGATAACGGAATGCACAAGTCGAGGCAAGATATCCTCGGTGACGGGGGGGTCACCGAACCATTGAAGGGGAACGTCTGAAAGATTCTTAGAGCTAATGTGATGCAAGGGACGTCAGAACTCGATCAGCAACCTAGAACGACTAGTTTCTGCAATCACGGTACGACGCAAGTTGCACAAATCATTTACGTTCAGGTGTTTCCATTATTCTGACAACTGTCTTTATTCGGCGTTACGATAGGAACACCAACGCAGCCCAGGGCAGTACAATAACATACTTTATAACAGGCGCATCGCCCATTTCGTGTTAGGATTAACAGCAGATGGGGGGAATCCTTGCTCTTTCAAATAACAACGGCTAAAGCAATAGTGGCCCGATTGTTGAGAATTGCAGCCCGTTGGCCAAGTTACAAGCATATCAGCGAGGGTATGTTCAGACAGGTGGTTGAACTAAGTCATTATCACTCCTTAATAACCAACTGTACTTCTGAAATCCAAATTACACGCTTCGCCTACTTTTTTTTTTACCTTCACAAAACTCAGTTATATACAGTTGTAACNCTTCTGAAATCCAAATTACACGCTTCGCCTACTTTTTTTTTTACCTTCACAAAACTCAGTTATATACAGTTGTAACGCAAACCATCCAAAAGAGTTAAAAGGGCATGAGATACGTGAAAGAATATGTTTACAGCCTACTTAAGAAAGTAATTAAATTGGTGCGGAATTTTTTTTTATGGTTCTCACAATGATGCTAAATAAAGGGATGAAGTGAAAGTTGATGTGTCTGAAAAATGTCGACACATGCGACTGCAGATCCGTCGTATGACAGAGAAATTGAGAATGTAAAATTGAGAATGTAACACAATAAACTCACGACGCATAAACTTGTAAGGATTTTGTTTTCTAAGAATATCATAATTTAATAAATAAATAAATGCCTAGCATTCTGTCGTCTCCTTAGTGATTATACGTGTTGCCTTAGTTGTGTATTCCACAGTCAATCTGTATGTACTGTTCTTGTTATTCGTTTCTTTGATTTCTATTTCGCTTGCTTTTGTGTAGTTATTCTTTCGGGCGATTTTTGTGTATTTTACACATA